>CM072707.1:8930991-9179327 GCA_036884735.1 Huso huso
TAACTCAAACAATGTCAGAAGTACAGACAATCCTTTGATGCAGTGGTGAAATTCTCAACAAAAAAGTGCAGGTACTCAGCTAAGGGTGAATCGGGGGTCACCATGGAAACTACGATGGCATGCAGAACCATGGATTTATATAAAGAGGTTTCATTTGTACGTACTGCACCCTTTTAAGTTTTTGTCACTGTGACAGGGTGGCTGGGTGGTGACATCAAGGCAGAAGCAGGAACGTAAACACACTGACACCAAATACTGCAGTTCAAAAATAAAGACGCAGGGCGCCGTTTATTTAAATACAAAAAATAAAATAAAAAGTTCAAACACAAAACACTTGCTGACAGAGCAAAAATAAAATGTTAAACAAAAATAATCTAGAACACAACAACACAGATCAGACTGGGCAATAGCCTTCACTGATCCTTCACGTTTTTCTTTGAGTTTCGCTTTCTCTCGCCCTCCGCTTCCGCCTAACACCCACCCCGAGTGCAGAGAGCTGTCGGTTTATATATTATATAGCGTGGCCGAGGGGTTTAACTGGCTAGTAATTATTCTATTACCCCCTAGTTTATTAAATTACTGTGGATGGGGTTTCCCATCCATTACTAAACAAAATACACAGCTACGCCATAACATTTATAAACAACAAAACAAAACAAAACCCACGCTATATAAATATAATAATAAATAAATCATAATACAAAACAATAAATTGCACAGGGCGGACCCCGTTCTAAAAATAAATAATATTACATTTTACAGGGCTCCTTGCCCTGTTACAGTCACTTTGGTTTTAAAAGCGCAGGCATGCATTTTCCTGTTTGTTTTTTAACCTCACAAGCAAACTAATAATGTAACCGACAGATAGTACAAATATATATGTTGTGACGGGGCTTGTTAGCCCTGCACAGGTCCCTCCGTTAAAAAAGGGTCACGAAGCGCCCGGCTGAGAGCGCGCCGCCAGCTGTTTTGAGTTAGCTGGTGGGTGTGTCAATGCGCCGCATATTTAAAGAAAAGGAATTAGATATTTTTTTTCTACTGTTTTGTTTATGTTGGATTTGAATAAAGACCGCGCCTGATGGCGTATTTGTCCTTTACCCTGCGTCTCAAGTCCTCCATTCTGGTTCTCTGCTGCCTCCCCGGTACTCTCTAGCATGGTGAAACTATGCACTTGTTTACAATATATATGTAAAGAAAAAAAACCATTAAAACGGAATTTTGCTGACCTCATGTGCCTCATTTGTTTGCTTTTCTTTTTAAAGGCAGGTTGAGAGTTCAGATCAGCAGCACCATATATAGCCTATATATAAAAACCCAGAATGTTAAACATATATTACTAGCCTAATAAGCACTTAACTTAGATGTTTGTTCTTTTGCTGTCTTTCCTTCCTTGCATCAAATGGCATGCTGGCGCTGGCATAAGTACTAGAGCCCCACCCTTAGGTCTAACTGATTGGTTTAATAATGATTGGCATCCTATCTGCCAAATCTTTTTGTTTTGTTTTGTTTTTTTAAATGATTGTTTGATTCTGAGAGTTCTGAGCTTTCTGACAGAACGATGGCACACACATGCGAGTCCGACAAAAATCAGCACAAAATAAGTCCTGGTACCAGTACCACCTTAAAAAAATACGTTCTGGTACTCCGCCCCATTGAGGACCGGCAGAATTTCACCCCTGGATGCAAGTAAAATAATATTCAATTATTTATTTTATAAACAATAAAAATTCAAATAACACTTTTTGATGCATCATTTAGCAAGGAAATACAACTCACCATAGCTTGATCACACAGTTGATCTAAAAAATCAGTGTAGCCTTTTTCCTCCCTTCAATTAGAAGGAAGGGAGAAGAATGTGGCCTGATGTTTGCTTGAACTTTCTCTCCTTTATTCTGTGCTAGTCAGAAAAGTCGGTATTGAAATGATCAGAACAACGTGTTATTCTTACTTGTAATGTCCTTTATTCAGGCAGAATATTCGCATCATTTTGAGAGAGCGTGTGCCACAGCAACACGTGGGAACATGAAACACACAAAACAACTTTAGTTACCCTTTAAATGTAAAAAATATTGCCTGATATTAGAAATAATTTTATTTTCAAAAATCCTATTAAGAAAATTATCTTGGCCCAATATTATTATTATTTATTTCTAGCAGATGCCCATATCCAGGGCAACTTACAAGATATCACATTATTTTTACACACATTACCCATTTATAGAGGTGGATTTTACTGAACAATCTAGGTAGTACTTGCTCAAGGGTACAGCAGCAGTGTCCCCATCTGAATTGAACCCACGACCCTCGGGTCAAGAGTCCAGAGCCCCAACCACAACTCCACACTGCTGCCCAATATGAACTATGCTGAACTTGACAAAATGTCTTTATTTTTTAAAGCATTAATTTTTTTTTTTTTAAGTGAAAGATGCGTCTCAGCTGGGTAGCCGTTGCTCCTGCTCCACACTGGGCTTGGCAGCGCTGAACAAATCAAGCCAGAGGTGCTGAGGACGCTGGTGAAGGAGTAAGTGTTCAGAGAAATGCAAGTCATTCAGTGAGGTCACAGAGATAGGGACACATTGGTCAGGATCTGTAAAATAAAGTTGGAAAAAGTTTAATATCCCCCCTAAATTAAATGTGCGTGTATATATAGATAGATATATATATATATATATATATATATATATATATATATATATATATATATATATATATATATGTGACAGGCTCGTTGTTCCTACCATGCTGGAGAGTAGGCAGCAGAGAACCAGAATGGAAGACTCGAGACGCAGAGTAAAGGGTATGTGCCGTCTGGCACAGTATTTAATTTAAAAATACAAAAATAAATAATAAAACAATACAACAATAAAACAATAAAAACAGAACAAAACAAGCACAGAACACGGCCCTCACGGAAGCGACTCTCTGGTGCGCGCACGCTCCCGAGCCGCTGACACGCTGATCTTTTAAACGGGCACGCTCTGCTGAGACCCGCCCCCAGCTAACTTAATCCAGCTGGGCGATCCCAGGCGGAGCGTGCCCTCCCCCACATCGAAGTCCGTGTGCAGGGCAAGAGCCTCCAGGATTATTCACACCCTTGAAACATTGGTCAGTACTACAGTTTTTTGAGTCAAAGAGTAAATGTGAAACTTAAAGGAAAAAAACAACTCTTGTAATGAATAACCTTGTGACGCCTGTCACACAAAAGTAAATATTATGTAAGTGGTCCATTTAAGAGCACCACTTTTTAGCCTGGCCAGGTATTCAAAATGTGTGTTTAAAGTCAGAATATATGATACTTCGAAGTATGCTTTCTGTTACCTTTTTGAGAGTGGGTTTTAGGGAAACGTTGCCCCTTTAAATATGTTGAGGACCTTGACCTTTAAAAACCCTGCACTAATGCACTATGGGACAGCACCTTTTTTGTTGGGAGTTTATACTCTGCTTAGTTTGCTGCTGAAGGTTTGCCGTCAATTATTTCATGTGTACAGGTTTTCTAAACTTAGATGTGTTAATGCAAAACGGTATAAAGTTAGATGTAGACTCTGTTTATCTAGCTTTAGTTTTTTGAGTTTTAGTCAATGTTCTTTGTTTAGCAAACGTGGCTGGCACTTATTTTTTTTCATTGCTATTATCTGGAGGAAAACAAAACATACCCTTGGATTTTGGACTTTGTTTGTCTTTCTGGAGCGCTCCTGGACAACCACACAAACCGTGAGACCGAACTGATTTATTATTATTTTTGTACGGCAGATGTTTGTTTAATTTCCTTTTACTTTATTTTTGTGGTGGATTTCAAACTGAATTTTGATTTTTTGGGTTTTTTCTATTTTTTGTTTGTTTATGATACTGGACTATAATTTTGGGACATTTCTTCTGGACATTATTTTTACTTATTTATTGCCTCTGTAGGCTTACCAGTGGATTTACCACCATCCTATTTCTGTTTGGACTTAATGTTATGTGCATGGGTCAGCAGCTACCCGAGGTACTGTGGGTCATAAGATTATTTGGTAATCTGTGTGTGTTGGGCAAATGTTTTGGAATTAAATGTTTTGCACCCAAACGAACCTAGCAATCCTAGTTTTTGCTGTGTATCTGCCTTTCTGCCATCTACTTTTTATGTCATTTTTAAGGAGTTTTTGGTAGTAACCTATTCTTATTCTGAGAATGTTTTGTTGGCCTTTTGGGTCAAAGGTAGATTGTTACAACCTTATCAAAAACACTAGAGTATAATTGAAACAAATAAACAGCGTTTTTAATGAAAGCTGAAACATTCTTCTTAGAGCAGTAGTATTACTTGCTGCACTGTGTAGAAGCAACAGTGATTAGCTAGAGTGTATGATTTACAAAAGAAACCATATTTCATAAATAGCCAATAGCTGGTGTGCTAATAATGGCAGATAATTTAACACACATCTTCCACCTCCACAGCGCAGAGTTCAAGGTTCACATCAACCGTTTACAGGCACGTCGCTGCATTTAGTAATATCAGTAAAAGAGAACTAATATACATTGGAAGTTCATTTAAATAGCAAATATTTATACAGCAATGGAAAGAAAAACAAGGAAAATGTAAATGCATTTGTAGAGGGATGTGTTTTGAGGTTTCTCACTTAAAATAATAAATCACTACACAGCATTTTGTACTTTGTACTTTGGTAGTTCACTGATTCTTGAGAGTAGGGACAAAATGGTTGGTCAGAATGTTTTTCTCCACTTCTATACTGATGAGTCACTGTTGTCGCTGAGGACTAAAGCCCTTTTTTTCTCAAAGGACTAAAGCCTTTTAATTAATTTCTCTCTCTCTCTCTCTCTCTCTCTCTCTCTCTCTCTCTCTCTCTCTCTCTCTCTCTCTCTCTCTCTCTCTCTCTCTCTCTCTCTCTCAGACAACCCCGACAGCTGGACCAGATGAGCTTCATGGATCGGACTGACCCCTGACCAGTGCAAGGGTAACAGTCCAGTCCAGTACCTGGAGAAGGGGAAGGAGCAGCAGCCTAGAGTCACCAAATCGGTACAGGACTTCAACACCCATTGAGCGCCAACTACATAGCAGTGCGTCCGGATCCCGCGCCTACTGCTCAGAGTTCAAAATCTTGAAGAACCCAACAGACGGATGGGACCTGCCACCAGGCCAGGAACCCGAGCCCATGACGGGGGCGGAGTGGCTGGGGGGGAAGCTAGAGCAGACCCTGCAAGGTGGTGGCTGCGTGGTCTTCTACACCACCAACTCACCCTGCCTGAAGCACTGTTTCAGCGACAAATGCGATAGAAAGATTGACGAGCCCCTGTCGCAGAAGCCCTTCTCTCTGTGGCGCAAAGCGAGCAACGTGCACATGTACTTCACCTACACCCAGCTCTTCGATGGTGACGACATGACACTGGTCCAGAAAGGTTTCTCTAACCTGAGGAACCTGGGCTTCACCATCGAGAAGTGCCCTTACCAGCTGCAGCTGTCCTGCCCCGACTGTAAAGCCGTGACTGCCTGCACAGACTGCTTGAGCAAGACGACCTTCTGCAACAACTGCAAAGACAAGATGAGGAAGTGCCAGAACTGCAAGTCTGTTGACTACCAGAAGACCTGCAATGACTGCACAGAATTTAAGGGGAAGTGCACCTGCGATAAATATCCCCAAGGTGAAACAGTTGAAATGCAGGGACTGTTTGAATCACAGAAATGACTGCTTAAAGTGCCAAAAGGTGTACTGCGACAACTGCTCTAAAGTTCAGAGTGAGTGCCTGTCATGCGAGTACGCCCGGGAGCTTGCCTGCAAGAGTTGCCGAAGCAGACACCTGGACTGCTACAACTGCCTCAACCAGCGACGAAAGTGCCAAGTGGAGAACTAAAGAAAAGGAGGTGAAAAAATGAGCTGAGTTTTCTTGATTTCTTTTTTTCTTTTTTTTCAATGTTTGTTTTAGTCTCTTACATTTCAGTCCGTCTCTCTGCTTTGGTGGAACAAAATCAGTCTGGTCAGTCAGTAATTGGCAGTGCTCAAAAATACATACTCTAAAAGCACCCGGCTGGGAAGGTGCACCACTATAGGCGACTCAGAGGCTTGTCTCCAACGCCACCTATGCCATTGCCAGCTTTGGCCGGAGTTCCCAGAGGGCAGCGTATAATTGGCCAAGCACTGCAGGATTAGGGAGGGATAAAGTTGGTCAGGGTTTGCTCTTGTCCGTGGCTGAATTTGTTGTAGTACTGTTGATGTTTTTTATAGCATTTTACAGCTTGCTAAACCTTGCAAGTCACCTTGGATAAAGGTGTCTGATAAATGTCAGCAAAATTAATAATACTTTATAAAGTCATTATTAAATATATATTACGTGTTAATCAAAAGTTAATATAGCATCAATAAGCAGAACCTTAATATACAGCTTTACCAAGAACAAAATAAAATAAATACATAGTGTTAATGCCTGCTCTCATGTATAGCGTAACCAGCATGTGTGTTTACCCTCTTGCATCTACCTTGTTGAACTGCCATGCTTCTCTGTGTAATCACCATTAAACTGCAGCAAAACAGCATTCCTGTGCATTTCTTTTTTATTGTACAGTAAATATCAATGCTTTAATTTGTCAGACAAAAAAAACAAAAAAACTAATAGTAGCAGTAATAAATAATGATACACTGACTGACTGACCGATACACTGACTGACTGATACACTGACTGACCGATACACTAACTGACTGACTGATACACAGACTGACAGACACACTGATGTGTGTCACATTGCAGATGTGGCTTCTTCCTGTCAGACGCCGAGGAGGGAGCCGCTGAGTGACCTTGAGAAGGTAAAGTACCTGGGGCATGTGGTTTCCAGGGATGGGGTGGCGATGGACCCAGAGAAGGTAAAGTACCTGGGGCATGTGGTTTCCAGGGATGGGGTGGCGATGGACCCGGAGAAGGTAAAGTACCTGGGGCATGTGGTTTCAGGGATGGAGTGGGATGGACCCAGAGAAGGTAAAGCACCTGGGGCATGTGGTTTCCAGGGATGGGGTGGCAATGGACCCGGAGAAGGTAAAGTACCCAGTTACTACAGGAGGTTTGTCAAGGGTTTGCAAAGATGGCCTGCTCCTCTGCACCACCTGGTGGCCGAGCTCTGTGATTGGATTCAAGAAATCACAGTCTGTCAGTGGTTACTAAGCAACAGATCCAAGTCACATGGAAGCATGTAATCAATACTTGACGGGCGGAGCAATGTCACCCATAGTGTTTATTGACAGAGTTGGTAAACATATACACATGAGAGAGGGGCTCCTCTTCAAGGACCAACATTTACTTGATCAAAAGACACGATAAACAGGAGGGGGCCACCCGCCTCTGAGGTGGCCCGACATCTGAGAGGGGCACCATCTCTGAGGATACCCGACATAAGAAGAGGCTCATGAACCGAAAGAGAAAACATAAATTAGTATTATTAACACAAAGAGGTTCCAGCTCTTCCTGACCCAACATATACAGTAGGGGGGTTCCGTGCTGAGGAGACCCTGACAAACAGGAGGGGGGGGGCCGTCTTTGAGGTGACCCGACATATTATTATTATTTATTTCTTAGCAGACGCCCTTATCCAGGGCGACTTACATCATAGACAAAAAATACATTTCGAGAATCAGTACAATTATTAATACAGTTAAGAGCAAGATACAATACAATCACTTCGGTTCTAGTAGGTATAAGTCTGACAGAATACGATTCAATAACGGATCAGATAAGTGTCAGTGATAGTTACATCAAGATATGATTAGATACAAAATACTACAGATTAAATGACACTTGACAGATTACAGTACTCTAAAGTACAGGGTTAAATGCCGTAAAATAGGGAGCAGATAAGAGCCAGTAAAGTGAATTTAAGGAAGAGTGATAAGTGTCCAGATGAAAAGAGGAGTTCAACAGGTGCTGTCTGAAGAGATGAGTCTTGAGGAGGCGCCGCAAGGTGGTCAGGGACTGGGCAGTCCTGACATCTGTAGGAAGGTCGTTCCACCACTGCGGGGCAAGGATGGAGAAGGAGCGGGCTCTGGAGGCTGGGGAGCGTAGAGGAGGTAGAGCCAGTCTTCTAGTGCAGGAGGAGCGGACAGGTCGAGTGGGGGTGTAGGGAGAGATGAGGGTCTGGAGGTAACTGGGTGCAGTCTGGTCAAGGCATCTGTAGGGACATCAAGAGGGGTACCGTCTCTGAGGTTACCCGACATACGAAGAGGTTCGCGAACTGGAAAGAGCAAACATAAAGTTAGTATTTGTTAAAACATATAGTGCTTGGTGTTCCGCCTCTTCAAAGCCCAACATAATAAAGGGGGGTTCCATCACTGAAGAGACCCGACAAACAGGAGAGGGGCCACCATCTTTGAGGAGACCCGACAAACACGAGGGATGCCACCGCTTGGGGACCCTCACATAGAGGCATCAGACCTAAAAGAAGAATCCAAAGAAACATACATGCAGATGGAAGCTGCTTGGGGGTCCCTCTGACTCATGGAGAACCCTCCTCTATGAGGTAAATGAAGCGGAGCTAACAAAGGTTGGAGAAAGTGGAATCAATAACCCCCAGAGGAGACCGATGCAAAGGCGGTTGAGATGCTAGAGGAGGAGGAAACGAAAATCACAGGACAGCTAGGTAGAGGTGACTAATGTTTAAATAAGGTAGATTTAATTGATGACAGCAGATGATAGGTTGTTGGTGCCTAGCTCCGCCCCTGAACCCCACATATAGGTTAACATTTATGCAGTAACTATGATGCAAAGTACTGAGCCAGCGGAACGAGGTGAAAGCACAGTCGATTTTCTGTGGCCAGATGTTCCAGCTTGCAGATCACCCATGCTAACAGAAAAAAATATTATGCATGCTCCATTGGTTAATTCTAATCACTCAGTGCCATGGTAAATGCAAAATATGGTGTGAGTAAACTTAAATGATTGGGAAAAATCAACAAAGAGCTGAAGGTATGCCAGTGCCTGGACTGATTTGTGCTTATCAATGAAGTTTTTTTTTTTTTCAAAGGAATCTAAAGGAATCTAAAGCCTAATATGCTGTTGGATTATTTTCATAATAATAAGCAGCAGAATTACACGCCAGAGTGCTACAGACTAATATTCATAAAAGGAAAGCCAGTCGATGAGACAAACAAGCACAACTAAGTACTTTAAGAAACTAGAAAGTAAATGAGTTTTATTATGATTATCTGTGTTTTTTGTTTTATTTGTGTAATCACTCCTCCCCCATTTCCCCAGAATATCTGGAGTTGTAATTGAGTTAACAAATTTGTAGTGGCGGTCCACACACCGTTTTTTGGGCTGCCACAGCAGCTCCAGGCTACATTGAGGTTGCCGAACAAAATCATTTCTCTTAGCTTTTCAACTGAAGACTGAGATCCAGACTAGAGCAACCTGCAGGGTCAGAAAGACAGATTCAACACAGAGCAATCTGAATGCACAGCTAAGATCAACAGATTCAATACTAAAATGCAAAGCTTAGAAAGACTCACAGAGTTCAGAATGGGAACAGATACACAGTCACATTATTAGTTATTATTATTATAAATGTTTAACCATTTTCTTCACATCTGTGACCACTGTCTCTCATTGTGCAGCAGGTTTGTAAACCTCTCTGCCCACAGAACTGGGAACTGTTCAATGGGAAGTGCTACTTTTCTCAACTGATTATAAAGACTGGCACCCAGCCACAATAACTGAAAGTCAATGGAAGCAGACCAGGTGATTATAGAGAGCGAAACAGAGCAGGTACAGCACAGCAATCAGAGTCACTGTTCAAAAAGCTCATAGTAGGGTTAGCTGACTATGACATTAACCCCTGGCTGCTGCCATGCTAAAGTCATGCTCATTTGTTTCTGCTTTCTAGAGACAGATTTTTCTTCCTTGTCTCAAGATCTCCAGTATAACTGATAGGAGTTTGTTTTCTGTTTAGAGATTTTAGTAAAAAAAAATCCAGGACTACAGTGAATTACTACTGGATGGGCCTGACTGATGCTGTTACTGAAGGGGCGTGGCTCTGGGTGGACAGTACTCCTCTCAATGACAAAACACAGTAACAGCCTCAATCTCATTCTGAAACCACTGCTGAGGATTGAAAGGATACAGCAGAAAACAATCTAGTCATCTTCTGCTGACGCTGTGAGATACTGACTGGCATTGCCTGCCTTCTCTTTCAGGTACTGGAACAATGGACAGCTGATGATTTGGACCAATCTGGGTTGGATTGTGTCGGTCTTGTATACAGGGGACCAGACCCCCTCCAATCCTGGGATAGTAATTCATGCACACTGGACAAATTCAGTAGTATTTGTGAAACCGTGGCCGTGATCATCATTATGTAAACCAATGTTACGTTCCAACGCCCACGTACTAGGGGAGGAAAATAAATATGGGTGGGGAGGGGCTGTGTATTCACATAACCTGCTTTATAGGTCCCTCTTCATTTGTTCAGGGATTTTCTTTAACTATATAGGGGCTGAAGAGACGTGTATCTGATTCCTAACAACAGCTGCGAGCTTTGCATATAAAACTAAAGTAGAAAGAATTAGAAAGCATCTTTGCTCATGTACAGTCAAACCTGTATGAAGAGACCTGCACTCAAGGGACAGTCAAATAGTGTTCTCTTAACACAGGGGGTCTCTTAAAAGAGAGATCCCGTATATGTTCTCCTACATGCCTTCCTGTAATTATGTATGTTAATTATGTAATTATGTATGTTAAAAATACTGTGATTAAATGACGTTAATTTAGTTAATGCATTTACAAAGACATTTTTATGTGAAAGCAATGAATATGCCCAGTTCTCCTTTCTGTTTCAATATGTTCAAGATAAAAGCCGACTAAAATGGTTGCTTGATACAGGTTTGAGTCCATTGTTGGTTCAGAGAAATCTGGTCACATTAGACGGTGGTCTCTTAGTCAGGTAAAGTGAAGTACAATATAATATAATTGGGAAGAATTTAAAGTGGTCACACAAGCAGGTTTGACTGTATTGTATTATTCACTTTAGAGTATAGTGCTGAATATTAAATGTAAATATGTACTGAACATAACGCAATGTATTTATTTGTTATAACAAACTTGAAAGTTATACCAACAAATCAAAGATAAAAAGCTGAGAGTCTAAGACGTTCTTAGCAAAAGTTGTTCTCGTGTATACTCTTTTGTTGTAGTTACAGCCCAAGCTCACTGCCCTTTCCTTCCAGCTTCTTGTTGCTGAGCAAATCTACCAAACAAGCATTTGCAGAAACAATTCCACCTGATGCATTGTGTCAATATCATATTGCAAATCTTAGCTTGTAAGCCTGTATGCTATATTTCAGGGTTCTTAAACTTTTTATATTAAGCCCCACTTTGGCTATTCAATATCCTCAAATTAAACCCCCCTTATTCTGCACTACTCAAGCCCTTGTAAGCGACCAGTGAATTGAATTTAGTTAATGCATTTGCAAAGAAATTATGTGAAACAATGAATATGCCAGTTCTCATTTCCATTTCAATATGTTCAAGATAAAAGCTGACTAAAATGGTTACTTAATACAGGTTTGAGATGAAAGGGGGGGGGTTACAGTTTGATACATGCTATGTAAAACATTATTTGAAATAATATGCATAAAGGTAAAGTGTTGCACTTACTGTTCATAAGCCACTTCTCTCACACTATTGTTTAAAAACATATCCTGTGGTCGAAAGGTCCATGTGCAGCTGTATTATTTTTATGATGCAGCAATATTACGATCTTGGCAAAACCGAACATGCAACGCAATTGTTTTGTTTAGTACTGGGACAAATATGTAGGTCAAATTAAAATGTATTCATGTCACCGACACAGGTAGCACTGGGCAGTGCACTTCCTTCCTTCCAGGCTGTGAGCCCTTTGTCTCTCCTTACCTGGGTACAACACTGCACTGCAATGTGATTCTCTGCATCACAAAACATATAAATATGTTGTTCTTGTTTTAGATTGAAGGAGAAACATTCAAGGAACCTGCAAGAGGTTACTGACACCATCTGCATCTACAGAGTAAAATTGCTTGCACTTATCTGCTCCCTATTTTTACGGCATTTAATCCTAAACCTTACAGAGTACTGTACTGTAATCTGCCATTAGTGTTATTCAATCTGTAGTATTTTGCATTTAATCATATCCTGATGTAACTATCACTGTGTGACAGAGATCGAATGATGCTTGGTGCTAGATCTCCTCTCGACCTGTGAGGGCATTGTGTAACGGGAATAGTGTACCCTTAACTAAATGACACGACAATTTATTCCGTAGGGTAGGTGGAAGTTGGTCATTTAAGAAGGGGCACGCTAATGGTATTCGAACTCAATGACCCAGACGTTAGACGGTGTGGCATCTGAGGATTGGAGGAGGGATGCGCCAACGTGGGGGTCATGAGCAAGGATATAAATAGGGGCCATAGCCGGCGTAATCTTTTCCTTTGTGAATGGTTAGCGAGAACCAGAAGGAACCCCTGAAAGAGTGAACAAACTGTGAGTGTTGCTTTGTTAGTTTGTCTTGTAACTTTGTTTATTTGTGTCGTTAAAGACCACTAACATCACCGGAGCTGCAGCCGAAATAAGCAAACAAACCGGACACCAGCACTTCCCTGTTTGCACTAACGCCTTTTCACCACGAGCACTTAAATCACGCACTATTGAACTGTGTCTTGTGTTTTGTGTTTTGTGTGGGTGATAGGACTGGACTTTGGTTTGGTTGCGGGTCAAACCCGTGGGATCATACAATTAAACCGAAGTGATACACGCCGCTGTAGTCACTTCCAACACTATTATTTACAGGATTATTGCATTTCCGGCTCTGGACATTGAATTTCATTAATAAACACCCCTTGCACCTGTTAGTAATTGTCTGTGTGATTTGTACCTGCACTGCACTCACCTCTATCCACTTACCACTTTGTCACACGTGGTTGTCAGAAGGGAGATGGACTACGCAGCACTGTCGGCGCTGCTGGAGCAGCTGGACAGCAGATGGGAGGCTGAGGAGAGACGGAGAGAGAGGTACACCGCGCTTTCGAAAGGGTCGGGCTAGGGATGCGCCCACAGTATCAGCGGGACCTACAATGACGCCCAGAAGGCGAGGACACAGAAGATGACGGTGGAGGATGACCGACGGTGGAGGATCCTTCCAGATCGTTCGAATCGTAAGGAAATTCCTCCATCCATTGGAATTCCTCACGTTCCAGGGCGATCTGGCCGGGTCTTGTGCTTCTTGACCTGTGGATGAGAAGACAGAAAGTGATTAGGGTAAAAAAATGTCTCTCTGTTTCAGACTTCGTTATGGACGTTTGGGTTAAATGCCATTTTCAAGGTGTGTGTTTGTGCATCCGTACATCCATGTGTGTTTTTTTACATCACATTGATATAATAACAGCTATTTACTCACATTGATTAGGCGCAGTCCCCCCCCTCTGCCTGAGGCCGCCTCGGCCACCTCTGTGGCCAACATATTCGTAAGGACACCGGTCTGGTTCCCCATTAAATATAAAAGGTAGCCAGCGGGTGGCCATAGAAGGCAGCCAGGCACTGTCGCGGAACCATCTTCCTGGACTCTTGCTGGAAAACACACAAGAAGAGAGGAATGTCATATGTGTGTATGATTACCAATGGTTTCAACCTTAATAACTTTGAATAAGAGAGTGCAAAACTTACCAAGCGCAAGAGGAATGGCCTTCTGGCCCCCACAAGAAACCTGTTCACCGATCTTGCACTAATCAAGTTCTCTGACATTAAAAAAGATAATGGGAGAAATTAGGTAAAGATTAACATATGCTACATTTCTCAAAAAATTACCCAATGCAAGGAGGGCCTGAATATCTTGGTTCAAACTTACTAGATTTCTCTGCCCGGAATACCTGTTGATGCGTGGTGATGTCTCTGTTGACAACCTTAATGGATGATCTTAAAGAAAAATTACTTTATTCACCGTCTTGACCGAAACCTGGCTGCCCAGCAGTAGAGGCCAGGATGTAGCCCAAAAAATGGACCACATCCAGTAGTTGGCGCCGGACCGTAGTGACGGCCATCGAAGAAGCCGTCAGGCCATCAACCCATCTAAGACAGGAACAACTGGTTAGTGAAAACCCTAACTCTTAGTTCTTGATGCCCTGAGAAGTACTACCTGAACCCTGTAGGACATATCCCCTGAATATAATAATACATGAACATGTATTAATGATATAACTGGACTAATTGATGAAACTGCTGTGTCTTAGGAAAAAGCAAACTGCCGTGTCTTAAGAAAAAGGGCCCCTTGGTTCCTGGCAGGAATACTGAACTGAAGATGACCAGGGCTAGGAGGGGGGCATCTGGACTGGGTGAGGCTGAAAGGACAGTGAAGAGACTGCGAAACTGCAAACACAAGCGGTTTGGTGCAAGGAAGACATAAAGTATAGATGTCAACCAATCCCAACTGCAACAACAAGCTGCTGGACGAAAGGAAGCAGATAAAGGACGAATCTCCAAAATTCATGAGTTGAAAAGGCAAGATACACAAATGATCTCATGAACTTGGCTACTCAGCAGAGAGAAAAGACTATAAAAATCAAAGCGAAATTGAACATTTGGCGCTCCATATCGAATGCTGAACAAGGTCAGCTGGTTGGACTGTCTCCAGACGGTTCGGGTGCCATAATAGCCCCTCCGTTTGGCTCAGGAGGTCCTTGCGCCACGGCTCATCCGACAACATGTCGGAGAGGAGAGCAAACCAGGGGCATCTCGGCCATCTGGGTGCAACCAGCAAAACCTGTGCTCTCTGTGCTCTCTCCACCCTGATCCTCTCTAGTGTCAGGGGTAATAATGGTAGCGGAGGGAAAGCATACAAGAGCCCCTCTGGCCAGTTGTGGGCTAGCGCGTCTACTCCCAGGGGGCCCCCGTCTCTCTCCATGGAGAACCATAGGGGGCAATGAGTGGACTCTGCTGTGGTAAAGAGGTCAACTCATGCCGGTCGAAACCTCTCCCAAATCTGTTTCACCACTTGAGGATGCAGCCTCTACTTCGAGTTGTCTGGAGCTCTTCTGGACAGGAGGTCTGCTGCCTTGTTGTCCACACCGGGGAGGTGAACTGCCCTGATGGAACGCAAGTTTCTGTGCGTCCAGGACAGGAGTCTGTATGCTGCGTGGAAAGGCCTGCTGAGCGCAGGCCGTCTTGGTGGTTTATGTAGGCTACCACTGTAGTATTGTCCGTCCGGACCAGAGGGAAGAGTTCCGGGCCCTAATGCAGCGTGCAGCTGCAGCCACGGACGTTCCCTGGCCGGCAGAACAAGAGGGAAAGGGGAACCGCTTCCTCCAGCAAAAAGGGCACCCGCAGCATGCCCTCCCCCTATGCCAGGATTTCCTGGAACTGGTGTGCTCCTCCTGGAGCAACCCAGCGTCTGCACCCTCAGCCTCTCTGCTTCTTACTGCAGGAGCCCAAGAAGCTAGCCTAGGCATATTCCCCACTATCGGGTACACGGTCACGGTTTTGGTGCAAGGTTCCACCTTCACCAAGGGGGATAAGGACCCAACCTGTCCGTCCAAGCCTTACAGAACGACAGATGCGATGCTCAAAAAAGCTTACGCATCGGCAGCGCTGTCGGCCCAAGCAGCAAATGCCATGGCCATACTGGTGCGCTTCCAGAATCAGTTAGCAGAGAGGCTGCAGGTGAGGGCTACACAGACAGACATGGGGGAGCTCCAGGCGGTGGCTAAGGCAATGACCGACCTAATAGGGGAGTTAGGTCAGGCATCAGGGAGGTCACTGGCGGCGCCAGGGGCCGCCCGCCGGCATTTGTGACTGACACAAGCCAAGATCGTGGAGACTGAGAAGGTGGCGCTACTGGACGCCCCCATTACACCGGGGCAGACTTTTGGGGAGACAATTGATGTGAGCCTTGAGAGGTCCCACAAGGCCACGGAGGTCGCCTCCAAGTTTTCGCGCCTTCCGGCTTACCGTCAGCACCCAAGGTGGCATGGGCAGCCTGCCGGGGTGAAAGGGTCTGAACATCGCCCTCCACCCCAGAATAGACAAGCAGGCAGAGGCAGAGGCAGAACCAGCGGCAAGGGACCACCACAGGCCAGGGGTAACCGGTTCTCCGGTTGGAGACCGAGGCCGGGGCCTAAGAAAGACCCGCCCCCTCCTAAACCCAAGGGAGACCCGGCTGCCACCAACCTCCCGCACAACCGGACTGACCAACGGCAACGACCCATAGCAAGGCTGCACCCAGGACTCCTGGGTGCTATTGACTATGAGTCACGGGTACGCACTACAATTCCGCATAGGTCCGCCACCCTTCAAGGGTGTGATCCTCACCACCGTCGAACCAGCAAGAGCGATACTCCTTCAACAGGAGATCGCCAATCTTCAACAGAAGAACGCCAGCTGTATGCCTGGTAAGTCCAAGCGATGCCCTCAGTGGCTTTTATTCCAGGTACTTCCTGGTGCCCAAAAGGGACGGCGGTTTCAGACCAATTATGGACTTCAGTGTCCTCAACTTGTTCCTCAAGAAGAAGAAGTTCAACATGTTGACAGCACAGCGTATCCTCCAGTTCATCCAACCGAGCAACTGGTTCACATCGATCGACCTGCAAGACGCCTATTTTCACATCCCGATCCGTCCCGCGCACAGAAAATATCTGTGCTTCATCTTTCAAGGCAACGTGTACGAATTCTGCGTGCTGCCATTTGGCCTCTCGCTGGCGCCCCGCACATTTTCAAAGTGCATGGATGCAGCACTGGCTCCACTCAGGCTGCGGGCTATTCGGATCCTAAACTATCTGGACGATTGGTTGATTTGCGCGCAGTCAAAAGCACGCGCAGAGGTGCACACAAAACAGGTCAGAGATCATGTGGCGAAGTTAGGGCTCTCAATACATCAACAGAAGAGCAACTTCGTACCGTCTCATTCCACAGTGTTCCTGGGGATCAAACTGAACTCTGTGAGCATGCTTGCCTCACTGTCGGAAGACAGGATTCGGTCATTGGAGAACACACTCTCCCTATTCAGAGAGGACGCTCTCCTACAGGTCAAACTATATCAAAGGTTGTTGGGGCTGATGGCAGCCGCCTCGAGAATCCTTCCACTAGGGCTGCTAAGAATGCGCCCACTTCAAGCCTGGGTGAATACGCTCAAGGTGCACCCGTCTGAGATCGGTACCGGCTGGTGCGAAGTGTCCAGACAATGTGGGAAGACACTGGAGTGGTGGCTCCGTCCCCGGCAATCTGCTCCTGGATCTCCCCTCGGATCCCCTCACAGAAGGGAAGTGATCACTACAGACGCCCAGTCTGGGCTGGGGAGCGGTCTGGAAACGGAGAGGAATAAGAGATCAGTGGAAGGGACATTGGCAGCAAGCGCACATAAATGCGCAAGAGCTGCAAGCAGTGAGTCTGGCAGTTATCACATTTTCGCCAGCAATTAGCGCACAAACATGTGCTGCTCTGGACGGACAACACCACAGTGGTAGCCTACATAAATCACCAAGGTGGTTTGTCTACTCTGGGGTGGAGGGCGGTGTTCAGATCCTTTTACCCCAGCAGGCTGCGAATGCCACTTTGGGCACTAACAATAAGCCAGAAGGCACGAAAACTTCCTCCGTGGCCTTGTGGGACCTCTCAAGGCTCACATCAATGGTCGGCCCAAATGTCTGCTCCGGTGTAATGGGGGCATGCAGTAGCGCCACCTGCTCGGTCTCCACGACCTTGGCTTGTGTCAGCCACAAATGTCGGCGAGTGGCCACCATCGCCGCCAGCGACCTCCCTAATGCCTTGCTTAACTCCCCCATTAAGTCAGTCATCATCCTTGCTACTGCCTGGAACTCCCCTGTGTCTGCCTCTGTAACCCTTTCCTGCAGCCTCTCCGCTAACTGGTTTTGGTAGAGCACCAGTATAGCCATGGCATTAGCTGCTCGTACTGACAGTGCTGCCGATGCATCGCATCCATCATCCTGCAAGGCTTGGACGGACAGGTTGGGTCCTTATCCCCCTTGGTGAAGGTGGAACCTTGCACCAATACTGTGACCGTGTCCCCGATAGTGGGAAATGTGCCTAGGCCCGCTTCTTGGGCTCCTGCAGTATGCAGCAGAGACTCTGCTGCTCTGGAGGCTGAGGGTGCAGACGCTGGATTGCTCCAGGAGGAGCGCACCAATTCCAGGAAGTCCTGGCATAAAGGGAGGGCATGTTGTGGGTGCCCTTTCTGCTGGAGGAAGCGGTTCCCCTTTACCTCCTGTTCTGTCGGCCAGGGAATGTCCATGGCTGCAGCTGCGCACTGCATCAGTGCCTGAAACTCTTCCCTCTGCGACACATGTGGCAAGGGCGGTAAGGAGCCCCCCACCGTGGCCTGCCCGATGGAGGTGGCTGGGTCCGAGATGTCCGATCTGGACACCGTGAAGGACAGCTTCGCCTGGGCTAGGGGTCTGGGTAGTGGAGATGGGGAACGAGACTGTGGGGGCTGGGACTACCCAGTGGTGGGGGCAGTCTGCCCTGTGATTTCAGTAGGGTCTCCAGCATGGTCTGCTGAGCCCTTACAGTCTCTGCTAGCTCCGCGAAGCGCCGCTCGGCTGAGCTTGGGCACCTTTGAGGCGACTGTGACGGGGATCATCTGCGCCTGCGTGGGGAAAGGGAGCGTTGCCTGCACGGCGACCGCCTGTGCCCTGGTGATCGTCCCCTTGAGCGGTACTGCCTCGGCGGTGACCATCTCGTCTCCCCTGAGAGGTGTCTGCAGCTCTGTACCGGTGGTGGGGAAGGGGAGGATGACCCAGGTGTGCGTGAGAGCTCCCTGGTCACTGTAGCAGGGGGGGTCCTGGATGACCTCTGCGGCGGCTCTTGGACCACAGATCTCATTCTTCCATGACTCGAGGAGAGAGACTCTGCTGGGGATAGGGCTGCTCTCCGTCGCTTAGTTCTCCTCGAGAGCTTCCTACATGGAAAGCAGTCCAGCTCACCTGCCAGTGCTTTGGCCGCATGTTCTGGCCCTAGGCATCTGGCCCAGGAACGGTGCTCATCCTGTCTGGGCAGCTTCGCCGCGCACTGGTCGCACTGGTGGAACCCAGCGGAGGACCCAGTCGACTGGACCGACATGGTTTCGCAGGCGAAGCTGCTGCGCTCGATGTAATAGTAGCGCGGTCGGTGCCGGCTGTAGACGCTTCCAAGCGAGTCACCGGTGCCGAATCAGTCGGTGCCGGGATCGGCATCGAGGCGAGCGCTGTTGGTGCCGAGTGGTCGGTGCCGATGTGTAGCGCAGTCTGTGCCGGGCTGTAGACGGCTCCAAAGAGGTTCTCCGTCCCGAATCAATCAGTGCGGGATCGGCATCGAGGCGGCGCGGGCTGTAGGCGGCTCCAAGATGTTTACACAGGTGCCGATTCAATCGGGCCAGGTAGGCGCAGTTTTCTCAGCCTCTCAAGTCGACGGGAAAACCGCGGTCGAGGCCTTGTGCAGTGAAAAAGAGTAATGGCCGCTCGCCAATCCCTCAAGAGGGGTCGAAACCAGCTCTAGTCAGTAAACTGACACAAGAATTAGGCGAGAGCACTCTTACCAACGTTCGAGAGCGTGATTTTACCGTGGATCCAATAAATTTGTCGGTAAAAACCAAACAAATCAGCCAAATTCGGTACAAGAAGCAATCGCTATCTATGACCTGTCTCAGTGGAGTGAGAGAGAAAATGGTGATATGTTACTGTGAGGACGTCCCTCTTCAACAGGAGATGGGAGGGACTTCCCCCTCACAGCAGGGCCCTGATAGGGCAGCTTTTTAATATATGCTCAGTGATTGACGGTCAGAGAGGGCTCTTTCCCATTCGGTAATGGTTGTCATTCAATTGAAAGGGAACTAAACACGCTTAGACGGGTACTGAAACTGTCTGGCAGTTCTAGTTATTATTATTATTATAGATGGATGGATGTGTGTACGTGCACGCAGTACAATTACACATTAAACAATTTTTGTAATGCTATAACCACATCAACACACGCACACACACACACACACGCACACACACACACACACACACACACACACACGCACACACACACACACACACACACACACACACACACACACACACACACACACACACACACACACACACACACACACACACAAAAACACATATATATTTCAATGGTAGGATAATGGTAGATGAGTAATATATTTTAAAAATGTATTAAGGGTTGATTTTTTTAATATGTATTGTACACTGCTTTCAGATGATACTTCTGTATAAAAAAGGCTATAAAAATACAAATAAATAAACTAACGTTATGTTAGCCTGTTTAATGATGTGAGTTTCTTTATATACTCAACTATTTATTTTTTTCTCCATATTTGATAAATCTTTTACAGACCAAGAACCAGCTTCAGTGCCCTTTGTGTTATTTAAAAACACGTCACTTATCAGAGCACGTCCGAAAAGTGCATAAAATCACAGCGCCGGCAGAGAAAAAGGCAGTTATGCGAAAAGCAAGGGGGAAGTAAGTGTAAAGCCTTCCAATTCTCACAATATAGTATCTAAATATTGACAAATACAACCTCTAATCACTATTTACAATTATTTTCCAGAATAACTGCACTCTGTGACTGCCCAGTTACTGGCTGCTGTGCCACTCAACTGGTCAGACTGGATAAGCACCTGACATGGACTAAAGGCATGTGTATAAATAAATACAAAAATGTCAATACTGCTTCAATGAAGTTATGAATATATGTTTTGTTTCACTATTATAGATGAAAAGTGTTCAGTACATTGCCCTTATGGCAAAAGCCAAAAACATAAGGAATAGCTCAAGTTCACATGAGGAAGAGGAGGCGAGGGAGATGAGGAGGAGGAGAAGGATGGAAGATGAGGAGGCGGAGGAGGAGGAAGAGGAGGCAGGGGAGAGTCAGGTGAGGAAGAGGTAAAGGGGGGAGGAGGAGGAGGAGGAAGAAGAAGAAAACATTCAATTTAAAAAAAAATATTGAAGCTGGAGCGTGTGGTAAAGCAGTTATCAGTAAAGTTACACCACATGGAGGAGAAGGTTGAAAAAATCCACCACCTTTTTCTTCACAATTGAAGGAAATCCGGTGACAAAGGTGGCAGTCACAAAAGCTTGGCAGCATGTTGGCCTCGGAAGCAAGGATACACCAAGGATGTTTAGGTCAGCTGTGGCTATTTATGTAAGTTGGACTCTGAGAATGCACTTGTTTACCAATATAGATTTAATGAAGGGAAATTTAATGACTGTGTGTCTTTTTTTTTCTTTGCCAGACCTGGTCAACACACAGAGAAGTTGGAGGCTGTGTAGTGGGACGTTACATGGCACACAAAAAAAAGGTACAGGTGGGGTACTATGTGCATGACCATGTTTTGACAAACCACAAAAAAGCGTATAATTTAATAAAACAAAGCCTTCTCCCACAAGAGGAGGAGGTGGTTCCTCCACGGTCTCCCTCAAGCACATGCTCGTGAGCCCTTTAAAACCCATAGAATGTATACTGACTGTGCCTCTCAAAAAAAACCTTATCCTGTAAATTGAAGTCAATGTTTAAAATGCACCTCGCTGTATGAATGGTGTCAAGGAGAAAGTTGTAATGCTGTAGATATTTCCTGTCTTCAACCGCTGCCCTCCACTTCACCACGTGCCACACCTCTATCCCGACAGTAGTGGCCACAGAAAACGTTAGCCCAGTGCTCTCGGTGAGCCCCTTACCATCTCACATTCAAATATGTTTACTTGTAGGTCCAATAAAATTAATGTTGTCAAACAGAAAGTGCAAACTTGTAATGACTGATGTAGCCATCGTGTATCTTGTAACTTATGTGCACACTTCTAATCATATGTCTTTTTACTCACTTCAAACAGCTTGCCGGACCCTCGATGCCCTCTTCGACACTCGCCCACCCTGTGCCCCCAACAGTGTCGGTTAAAAGAAATCTTGACCCATTGCTGTCAGTGAGGCCCTTAAATAGTACCATCTAAACTGAGCATGTAGTAGAGGGTGTCAAACAAGCTGTGAATGGGCCTAGAACTCTGGTTGAACTTCCTAGGGTCATGTCTGGGGCCCCGCTTTCCCCGGGAGCCACCTGTTTTCAAATGCTACATTATCATCAAATTTTCAAATTTCACCGTGATGGCATGTCAAGGTTAGATCTTTAATAGCCTTTGATCTCCAGGGTGGAAAAAAAGTCTAAATTGGGGTCCTTTCCAGCTGGGGACACGTTGCTTGGATATATCTACAGGGGACCCGCGGGGGACCCCCATACCGATTTTCAAGTCTCGGTGACCCCCAGAACCCGAGGTATAGCACCCTGAAAAATGTCTATGGGAAATTCCATTATAAAATACCTTCGGGGCAATGCCCGCCACCTGGCGGCGGGGTGGCGAACAAACACGTGGCCGGTGTCTTTCTTTAGCTAAGACTCTTGTGCACGCAAAGAGAGCACTGCCAAGTTTGTAGTTAGTGCATTTTAATAGCCATGGGCCCCGGAGTGTATGAGTATTAAAGTCTAACCACGTTTTTGTTGTTCCCCTTGTAACCGGAACTGCGTTTCCTCTGACATGAGAAGGTCTGGTGGCTTCACCAGAGGACACCTGAGTGCGCTGGTCTTCACCTATCATGTGAGGGTTACAGGCTCTTAAAAGCAACTGGCCAGGTCCTCAGATTATTACAAGGAATAATCCTATTCCTTCACTCAACCCAATTCCCAAATCCCAGTTTCCTGACCAGATTTTGGAATCTGGCTGATTCCATGGAGAGACCGGGTCAGGGTGTGTTGGCTGGCGATATCTGATTGGCTCTTAAGGCATGGCTGACCAGTTAAACAGGCACTGTATTATCCCAGCAGTTCCTTGCTCCTTCAGATGAAATGACAGTGGAAGCTTTGACAGGAGAGCCGGCATTCTGGCACTCGGCTTGTATACAGTAGCGAAAACCAAACCATTGCTCTGTTCATGACGTGCTGCTTTCAGGAGGAAGCAAGGACAGCTTTGATCGGAGGAAGCATATTTAATACCCTGGCAAACCGGTGCTGTACTGGGCCAGTTCAGAGGAAGTGAGCGAGCCCGATCACAGTCTAACGAGTCTATAATACAGAAGATACAAAAGAGGGGGAGGATGAGGGTGTGGCAAGCCAAATGATCAATACCTCTAAATCATTTGAAGATTCCTAAATACATTTTGAGATATCGCCAACAATTTACAGATTAATCTAAACAGGGCTTTGAATGAGCGATCTAAAATGCATTTGGAGACATCACTAAATAATCATTTGTCTTGACAACGCACATACACATTGACACCAGGCAATCACCAAAAACACTCCTGCCCTCATTTTTAAACAATAACTTTGTGTTGAAGTCATCTAAAAAAAACCAAAAAAACCTCAAGCTCCAAAAGTCTGACTCCAGGACTTGTACGTTTCACAAAAAGCGCTGAAACAGAAGAGCTGCAAGGGCGGCTAAAAAAAAAAAAAAAAACAGCTATTGCCTCAGCAAAGTGTTTATTGTTTAAATGAAATGGAAATGTTCAAATTAACTAGACTTTTATAATGTATATTGAACTCAAATGCATTAAGGAGTTACACAAACTTACTTAGGACTGCAGCCAGCTCCAGAGAAAGCTCTCGCAACTCAAACTAAATGAGTAGCTCAACTTACTTATATTAAGGCAGTGATGGGGTGGATGGGGGGGTGGGAGTTTTGTAGTTTGTTGCCAATGTATTTAAATGTGTTATATGTACTGTATTTACATTAGTACTGCCATAACTACAGTGGAACTGAAGGGACACACTTTGTTTTACCTGGGAATCAGTTCCAATAGTTTGTTGCCAGTTTACCATCATTAACTGCAGTAAACTGAAAGTACGTTTCCCTCCCTCCCTCCCGAATGCTAATTAACAACTCTTATTGATTTATTAACACACACTGAGAGACACTCACTCAAGCAGCACTGTATTTGAGGTATCTCGAGTGCTGCTGCACTGACTAGGGCGGTAAGCCCGCGATTCTCGGAAATTATTGATTGTGAAAGGGACTTTTTCTGTGCCTTTGTCTGGAGGGAGGGGAGAGGGCAAGCCGAATGATCACTTACAGATACCTCTAAATCAGTTGAAGATTTCTAAATGCATTCTAAAAAGATCTAAAATGCATTTGGAGACATTGCTAAAGAATAATTTGTCTCGTCTATTGCATATATAGCCCCGAGCATAATCTAGCAGAGGAATTTGTGCTACTGTTGTGCAGAACAGATCTACATTCACACAGAAAGGAATGTGCAGAATGCTTGCTGACGATGTGCAAACCACAGTTAGACAGGTGTGAAAGAAAATATAATGTGTGGCTGTTCATGCATTGCAATTAGTCCCATGCCATTTACCAAATTAAGAACATTCATTTCATATATCGACCAGTGACCACAATTCTCTTACCCAGCAATGAAACATTTTAATCACTGGACTCAAACCTGTATTAAACAACCATTTTAGTCCGACTTTTATCTGCAATCAATAAACATACTATTAAAACAACAACAACAGCGCAGCTCTTGTAAAGGAAGAGAGAAGACACGGAGAAACGAAAAGGTCCCCCTGACCGTAGATGAGAGGATTACTGAACTTGGAAAGACACAAAGTTCCAGGACAATTGCTGACATTTTTGGCTGTTGAAAAGACAGATATACAGAACATATGGGAACAAATATATGTATGTCTAAAAATATTAATGTTTTCATTCATTTATACAACAAATACTGAATGTACACTTGCATTTATTTTGCTAAAACCCATTCTAGTCTATGAAGGGTGTGAATAATGCTGAAGGCAGCTGGATACATCGAGGCCAGTCAATCGCCCAAACTACTCCTGCAACCAGTTTTTAAAACAATAACTTTGTGCTGAAGTCAGATAAAATAAAATAAAAAACTCAAACCAGCTTTAAAAAAAACTGCATCCCGTGGCTCTCAAACATTTAAAACACCTGCAAAAAAACAGCAAGCCCAAATCTGCAGGAAATACACAGGCCTGTAAACTGTTGCTTTGACAGACCAGAAGTTCACCGGTAAATCCCTTTTCTGGTTGATCAGCTTCTCTCCGTCTACATCTCCGCGTCTTTCCTGATTCCAGCACTTTGTTTCTTTCGCAAAAAGCACAAGTTCTAATAACAAGCCAGCTATTGCCTCAGCTAGCTGTTTACTTTTTAAATTGAATGAAAATGTTCAGACTAACTATAAATCAAACTCAAATGGATGAAGAAGTTACATGAACTGTTTTTGGGACTACCGATGAAAACTAGCTTAGGCTGAATCGGAATGTGCAACGCATCATCGCATGTTCAATCACGAATGTTTTAATTACACGTGGTCCCAACCAAATAAATGAAATAAAGAAACTAAGGTTACCATCTGGCTCCAGATTAACTGGATGCTTTGAGACAAACCGGGATTTCAAACTTGCCCCTAAACTGACAGTAATTCACGTATAAATGAGCTCCACCTTTGCTGAGATTAATCCTGTAGTGGAATTGCTGTGTGCAGCAAACAAGTCCCACTGATCAGCTGCTTCTGATCAGATCTTAATGAATGAATAGCTAATCTATCAATAGAGCAGCGGGGTGATGATGAGGAGGATGCTTTGATTGTGTTTGCATACTTGATGATTGAATATTAACAAACAGAAAAGAAACAGCGACTGGCTGCAATTCATTCAAGTATAATACAATTATTTGATGTGGATGCGGGTATTTAAGCAGCGTTATTCATTGTAGCAAAGGATGGTTCATTTACACATTCATTACTTTCAGATTCGGGGCAAGTTTGAAATCCCGGTCTGTCTCACAGCGTCCGGTTCATCTGGAGCCAGATGGTAACCCCTCATGAATTTACTTCTTATGAGTGTAGCCAGCTCCAGAGAATGTCACAACTCAAACTAAATGAGTAGCTCACCTTATTTATATTAAGGCAATAAGTTCACTCATTTTTTTGGAGTAAACCTGACTGATTTTCTATGGATTATGATGTTATGATAATATCCCCCCCCCCCCTCCTCGTTGATAAACACGGGGTACACAAGCTCCCAGTCAGTGACCCCCGAAACCAGAGTCTGGAACAGAGAGTCCCCCAAAAACACAGGCTCAAAATCACGATCCTGAGAGACAGAAAGAGGGGGAGAGAGAGAGAGAGAGAGAGAGAGTTTTGCAGTCTGTTGCCAATGTATTGTAATTTAAATGTGTTATATGTACTGTACTGGATTTAAATTAGTAGTGCAATAACTACAGTGGAACTGAAGGGATATTTGTACCTGGGAATCAGTTCCAGTAGTTTGTTGCCAGTTTACCGTCATTAACTGCAGTAAACTGAAAATATGTTTCCCTCCCTTCCTCCCTAATGCTAACTAACAATCTTTAAAATCCTCTCTTATTATTGTTATTATTAGCTTTATTAACATTAACACAGCCCCCCTTCAAAGGAGACACAGACACATTGAACAAACACACATCTCTCTGCGTGGATACAGGCTGTCAGGACAGACACACACTGACCTGTCTCTCTGCGTGGATGCAGGCTGTCAGGACAGACACACACACACACACACACACACTGACCTGTCTCTCTGCGTGGATGCAGGCTGTCAGGACAGACAGACACACACACAAACACACTGACCTGTCTCTCTGGGTGGATGCAGGCTGTCAGGACAGCCAGACACACACACACACACACACTGACCTGTCTCTGGGTGGATGCAGGCTGTCAGGACAGACAGACACACACACACACTGACCTGTCTCACTGCGTGGATGCAGGCTGTCAGGACAGACACACACACACACACACTGACCTGTCTCTCTGCGTGGATGCAGGCTGTAAGGACAGACAGACAGACAGACACACACACACTGACCTGTCTCACTGCGTGGATGCAGGCTGTCAGGACAGACAGACACACACACACACACTGACCTGTCTCTCTGGGTGGATGCAGGCTGTCAGGACAGACAGACACACACACACACACTGACCTGTCTCTCTGGGTGGATGCAGGCTGTCAGGACAGACAGACACACACACACTGACCTGTCTCTCTGGGTGGATGCAGGCTGTCAGGACAGACAGACACACACACACTGACCTGTCTCTCTGTGTGGATGCAGGCTGTCAGGACAGACAGACACACACACACACTGACCTGTCTCTCTGCGTGGATGCAGGCTGTCAGGACAGACAGACACACACACACACTGACCTGTCTCTCTGGGTGGATGCAGGCTGTCAGGACAGACAGACACACACACACACACTGACCTGTCTCTCTGCGTGGATGCAGGCTGTCAGGACAGACACACACTGACCTGTCTCTCTGGGTGGATGCAGGCTGTCAGGACAGACACACACACACACACTGACCTGTCTCTCTGGGTGGATGCAGGCTGTCAGGACGCCCTCCTGACTCAGGGGTAATCAAAGGCTGCTGGAGCCAAAACACTGCAGAGGAGGGAGGGGAGAGAGAGACCTGGAGAGACAGAGGAGAGACAGACAAACAGGGGAGAGAAAAGAGAGAAAGAAAGGGAGAGAGAGGGGGAGACAGAGAGGGGGAGAGGGAGAGAGGGGGGAGACAGAGAGGGGGAGAGGGAGAGGAAGTTAACATTGTATACAGACAGACTTCCAGACGTCTTAAGAGACAGACACACACTCACAACAGACACAGAGAGACATAGATGGACACACATGCACAGGTACAAGCAGACAGACTCAAAAACAGACACACACACATACAAACAGACAGGCTCACAGAGACACACACAAAAACACGCAGACACACAGACACACAAACAGACAGACAGACAAACATGCAGACACACAGACACACAAACAGACAGACAGACAAACATGCAGACACACAGACACACAAACAGACAGACACACAAACACGCAGACACACAGACACAAAACAGACAGACAGACAAACATGGGAGACACAGACACAAAACAGACAGACAGACAAACATGGACACACAGACACACAAAACAGACAGACAGACAAACATGCAGACACACAGACACACAAACAGACAGACAGACAAACATGCAGACACACAGACACACAAACAGACAGACACACAAACACGCAGACACACAGACACACAAACAGACAGACAGACAAACATGCAGACACACAGACACACAAACAGACAGACACACAAACACGCAGACACACAGACACACAAACAGACAGACAGACAAACATGCAGACACACAGACACACAAACAGACAGACAGACAAACATGCAGACACACAGACACACAAACAGACAGACACACAAACACGCAGACACACAGACACACAAACAGACAGACAGACAAACATGCAGACACACAGACACACAAACAGACAGACACAAAACAGACACACAGACACAAAACAGACAGACAGACAAACATGCAGACACAGACACACAAACAGACAGACACACAAACATGCAGACACACAGACACACAAACAGACAGACAGACAAACATGCAGACACACAGACACACAAACAGACAGACAGACAAACATGCAGACACACAGACACACAAACAGACAGACACACAAACACGCAGACACACAGACTCACGCAGAGACACAAGCACAGGCAGTTGGAATTAGAGAGATAGACACAGACAGACAGACCGACCGACACAAATACAAAGACACACAGACTGACCCTGGTTGAATAGTTCTATAAAGTCCAGGACATTTACTACGAGGCGTCTCATCATGTTGTAGATATCTTAGTCCTGTGGGCTGGGGACCAATTTCAAGAGCTGAGGAAGAGGAGAGAGAGGAGGTTAATGCAGTTATACTGTCCAGGGTTTTCTATTCAGTGTTATAGATCTACACTGTGCTGGGGCTTGCTGCACTATATGCAGTTCTGTCCAGGGTTTTCTATTCAGTGTTATATATACACACTGTGCTGGGGCTAGCTGCACTATATGTAGTTCTGTCCAGGGTTTTCTATTCAGTGTTATATATACACACTGTGCTGGGGGTAGCTGCACTATATGTAGTTCTGTCCAGGGTTTTCTATTCAGTGTTATAGATCTACACTGTGCTGGGGGTAGCTGCACTATATGTAGTTCTGTCCAGGGTTTTCTATTCAGTGTTATATATACACACTGTGCTGGGTGGTAGCTGCACTATATGTAGTTCTGTCCAGGGTTTTCTATTCAGTGTTATAGATCTACACTGTGCTGGGGGTAGCTGCACTATGTGCAGTTCTGTCCAGGGTTTTCTATTCAGTGTTATATATACACACTGTGCTGGTGGTAGCTGCACTATATGTAGTTCTGTCCAGGGTTTTCTATTCAGTGTTATATATACACACTGTGCTGGGGGTAGCTGCACTATATGTAGTTCTGTCCAGGGTTTTCTATTCAGTGTTATAGATCTACACTGTGCTGGGGCTTGCTGCACTATATGTAGTTCTGTCCAGGGTTTTCTATTCAGTGTTATATATACACACTGTGCTGGGGGTAGCTGCACTATATGCAGTTCTATTAGGTGTTTCACTCACCTCAATATCTCTGCTGTGAAGCACCTGTTCAGGTCTGTCTCCAGGTAGCTCCTGTTCTGCTTGGTTGCTCTCGGATTGGCTAGCAGTGTCTGAGCTCTGAAGCTGCGCCGGTGCAGAAAGGGGGCGTCACCCTGCCTCAGCCACTCCCTCACCAGACAGACTCCTCCCAGCTCGTCACCGTGGGTACCGCCGGTCACAACCACTCTGCTGAGAGGTCGGGAGGGAAAGGCAGTGGAACGTTTCATCTGAGGAGAAGAGGGGTGTGCGAAAATAAAAAACACATCCATTTTATTTAAATTTAATAAAAACAAAAAGTCAACAACTATTATATGTAACAAAAAAAAAAGAAATACAGGCACCAGATCTGAGGTCAATTCATACATGCACTCATACAATATCCATAGCTGATCAATGCACCATGCAGCAGTTCCATACATACTGTAGCACCACCATGGGAATCAATACATGCATACATTCCCCACAGATGCTTTCACGTTTTTTTTTAACTGTGGGAGGAAACCGGAGCGCTCGGTGGTGAAAAAAAACCCACGCAAACACGTTGGGGGAACATGCAAACTCCACACAGACAGACAGACAGACCCTCATTTAAGGGTTCAATAAAGCAATTGTGAGCAGCTCCTCAGTTGGAACAAAAACCAGCAGAGGCACAGACAGACAAACAGACAGGAGGGTCCCCAGGACCAGGACTGGGAAACACTGTACCAGATATACAGAAAGATGTTTCAGTGTGACAGACTGACCGAACTTTGTCCTAGTGACCTCTGACCCCAAAAATAAAGTTTTGGGCTTAAAAGCTAACTCGTTATACAAGCAGAGAGATTGTTATCATTTCCCATTTGAGCCGAATATCCTATTAAAAATGCACTGCACAGTTTACAGTCATACTAAAGTACAGGGAAGCATTGTGAAGCACAGAGAGAGGGGCAGTGGTAAAGTAAATCACAGGGAGAGAGACAGTGGTAAAATAAAGCACAGGGAAGCATTGTGAAGCACAGAGAGAGGGACAGTGGCAAAGTAAAGCACAGGGAAGCATTGTGAAGCACAGAGAGAGGGACAGTGGCAAAGTAAAGCACAGGGAAGCATTGTGAAGCACAGAGAGAGGGGCAGTGGTAAAGTAAAGCACAGGGAGAGAGACAGTGGTAAAATAAAGCACAGGGAAGCATTGTGAAGCACAGAGAGAGGGACAGTGGTAAAGTAAAGCACAGGGAAGCATTGCGAAGCACAGAGAGAGGGGCAGTGGTAAAGTAAATCACAGGGAGAGAGACAGTGGTAAAATAAAGCACAGGGAAGCATTGTGAAGCACAGAGAGAGGGACAGTGGTAAAGTAAAGCACAGGGAAGCATTGTGAAGCATAGATAGAGGGGCAGTGGTAAAGTAAATCACAGGGAGAGAGACAGTGGTAAAATAAAGCACAGGGAAGCATTGTGAAGCACAGAGAGAGAGACAGTGGTAAAATAAAGCACAGGGAAGCATTGTGAAGCACAGAGAGAGGGACAGTGGTAAAGTAAAGCACAGGGAAGCATTGTGAAGCACAGAGAGGGGCAGTGGTAAAGTAAAGCACAGGGAAGCATTGTGAAGCACAGAGAGAGGGGCAGTGGTAAAGTAAAGCACAGGGAAGCATTGTGAAGCACAGAGATAGGGACAGTGGTAAAGTAAAGCACAGGGAAGCATTGTGAAGCACAGAGAGAGGGGCAGTGGTAAAGTAAAGCACAGGGAAGCATTGTGAAGCACAGAGAGAGGGGCAGTGGTAAAGTAAAGCACAGGGAAGCATTGTGAAGCAAAGAGAGAGGGGCAGTGGTAAAGTAAAGCACAGGGAAGCATTGTGAACCACAGAGAGGGACAGTGGTATAAAGCATAATTAAAAACAGGATAAGCCTTATAAACAGCAAAGTGTAATGAAACACAATGAAAGTTTGATAAATCAATGGAATGCATTGTTAAGCACAGAGATATGGTGCGAAAAATATTCATTGGTTATTTTATAAGTTCTGCAGTTTCCTTCCTACCAGTTTTCGCGTTGTTTTTTCCTTCAGAATTAACTGCCTGCCCGGAATTGTAAAATCACCGGTTTTCGCTGCAACACGGAAACAACACCGCATTGGCAGACAGCAAATAGGGCAATACCTGGCTTCACTCATATACTTAACATTGGAGTAGCAGCCATTTTGGTTGAGGATAAAATAACCCGCATTACAGAAAATATCCGCAAGATGGCACCAAAGGACAGATAATTATTGCATCAACTGATAACTTTTTACACAACTTTTTATTGTTTTCCTCTTACGATACTATGTATCGGCGTTTTCAATTCAACCCCCTTCACTATTATTATATTATATAAAAATAGAACTGTGTGATTGAACACTGCCTTTCAGATTTGAACGTAATCGCGCCTGAGAAACAAATTGCGACATACTGGAGAGAACACAATCGCTACAGAATTCGGGACAAAAAAAAAAGCTACAATAGGGAACAGGGTGCAAGCCCACTGAGGTGAGGCATACACTGGACTAGCTCCCGTGAAAACAATATTTGTTAAGATCTCAACTAAGCAAAAAAAAATAGTTTTTCTGGTGGTTTTGTGTCGTGAAGTTAATTTGGACAACACAAAACCAGCACAAGCGCAGCACAAAGTAACAGGCCAGGTATGGTTTAGTTCCGTTATGGTAAGGGGTGGGGGGTCTATGTGACGTCACTCGTGTTACTTGTACAGCTGAATTTTGGAACAAGATACGGAGGTGAAAGTTCAGGACCTGGAAGGCCGAGATGCTTCTGGTTTTCATTCCAGTTCAACTCTTAATGACCTAATTGGGTTGATTGGAACCACTTAACCTTTCTTTCCTAGGACCGATACAAATGGTTAAATTGGTCCAATCAAGAACCCTGACCTATACCATCCTATACCATCATTGTGTATAACATCAACACATCAATATGTTAAATTATAGGGCAATAAAAACATTTGGCCTATACCAGAGGTCAAGAGGAACCCCAAATATAGTTTTATTTTATCATAGTGCTGATGTAGATAAGCCATGCTATAGGAATGAGTCATTATATATTTCATCTCTACATTCAAACGTTTCACTTTGAAACTTGAAAAGTACATTTTAACTCACAGCTTTTAAACAGTCAGAACTATAATCTCAAATAACAAACAGAAAGTCTTCATTCTAACCAGGAAGCACACTGCTCCCTTATTGCAGGAGATCGCTTCAGAAACACACGAGCGAGCGGTGACACTAAGCAGTTTTATTACACAGGAGAGTTACCCGTAGAGGTAACGTTCCAGCCCATTTCCACCACTGAATACAATTATTATTATATTTCCTAGCAGACACCCCCCTTCTCCAGGGCGACTTACAATTATTACAATATATCACTTTATTTTTACATACAATTACCCATTTATACAGCCGGGTTTGTACTGGAGCAATCTCGGTAAAGTACCTGCCTGCTTGCTCAAGGGTACAGCAGCAGTGTGTGCCTTCCCCCCACCTGGGTTTGAACCCACGACCCTCCGGTCAGGTCAGGAGTCCAGAGCCCTAACCACTACGCCACAGTGCAGCCCTGAACTATCTTATTAATACAATGCTATCTAGTGCACTATATCTACTAGAAACAGTATCATGGTATATGAAATAAAAAGTACAATGCTATTAGGATCAAATTAAACAATACAAATTCAGATGTTTTTGCAGTTGACAGCTTTCCATTCAAGTTGAGGTCTGAAATGAGAAATCTGGGTGTAATCTTTGACAGATATCTTTCATTTGAACCTTATATTAGAAAGATAACCAAAGTATCCTTTTTTCATTTAAGAAATATTGCTAAGCTAAGGTACTTTCTCTCCATGCAAGGTGCAGAGAGGTTGATGCATGCTTCTATAACATCCAGACTAGATTACTGCAATGCTCTGTTCTCTGGTATTCCCAGATCAATCTTATCTCGACTGCACCTTGTGCAGAACGCTGCTGCCAGGGTCTTAACAAGAAGTACGAGATATGATCACATTACCCTAGTACTGGCAGCCCTACATTGGCTCCCTGTAAAGTTCAGGGTTGATTTTAAGGCTATGTTTATTACATACAAAGCATTAAATGGCTTACATCCCTCGTATTTAAATGATATTTTAATCCCATACACACCTATACGACCACTGCGATCCCAGGACGCAGGATGGCTTACTGTCCCTACGATTTTTAAAATGAACACAGGAGCTAGAGCATTTGGCTTTAGGGCTCCCGAACTATGGAATCAACTGCCAGTTTCTGTAAGGGAGGCACCAACTGTAGTGTTTTTTAAAACCCAATTGAAGACATATTTTTATAATCTGTCGTTCATATTTTAAATGTTATTACCTTGTATTGTACTGCATTTTATCTGTATAGTTTTGCATTTTTATATTTATTGTTGTTGTTTTTTGCTCAACAAACCATTGCTGTTTTGTTCTGTTGTAGGCGCCCTGTGACAGTTTATTGTGAAGGAAACCAGGCGGAGTGTCCCGCCCCTTTGTTTACTATTGTTTTGATTTATGTGTTAATGTGACGGCGAAAGCCGTCCTTTATTATTATTATTATTATTATTATTATTATTATTATTATTATTATTATTATGTATTGTTTGGCCGGACGAGCGAGACGCCGTCCGCCAGGTTATTGTTTTTATTTTTAAAAACCTCGTGAGGATGCGTGACTGATCAGCTACTGATTATTTAACGAGCTGACAGTCACGCATCCTTATTAATCCCGTGCAGACTATGGCCGAGGGGTAATAAGGTAATTTAATTAATAGCTAGTTAACCCCTCGGCCAGAATATAAAAGCCTGTAGCTGTCTGCGCTCAAGGTGTAAGAGATGAGACGTAAGTTTGGGGGGAGGAGGGAAAGGGAAAGGAAAAGGAAAGGAACAATTGCTACATGTGCTGGTCACGCAACCAGCATACTATTTGTTTACTATTTGTTTGTTTGGCCCTTGTGCCCTTTTGTTTTGTGTTTGTTTAAATCTTTTGAGTATTGTTTAATAAAACGCTGGACGCCTTAGCGTCTCAGTTTGCCCCGCCATTCCTCACTGTTTGGAGTCTGTGTTTCTGGTCTGACGTCACCACTTCAAGCCACCCTTTCACAGTGCTATATTAAATAAAGATTGATTGATTGACCTGCACTTTTTGTTCACAGATCTTTACTGCCATTCAAATATCACCCAATTTACATTGTATACAGCAGAGTAATACGTTTCGATATGTATCCACAAAGGCTTTAACACAAACTCTTAAACTATTATTACTGACACGTTTCTCTATGAACAATAACATGCAAAGTTAACTCCACAAGGCCCATTCCCGTAGCAAATACTGTGGTTTGCTCTGTTTATTTTCCATCTCTCGCTTTAGCCTTTAACTGCTGCTGCTGTTGCGTACCGGATAAAGAGAAACATTGTTTTAATTTAGCGGGGATGAGAGAGAGAAAAAACAAACTAGTAGCACTGCTACTACTAGAAACTAAACGCAGTGGAAGTTAACAAACTGAATTCGAATGCGATCAGACTGCAGGCAGAACGAAATGCAGGTTCAACTAGAATCAGGAGAGAGCAATGCTGCACAATGATGTTTGTAACTCAACTCATATATGAGGGTAAAAAAAAAACAACAAAACAACTTTATTTAGTAATTCGTGTTTGATTAAGAAAGAAAGAAAGAAAGAAAGAAAGCGAATTGGCTCATAATATGTTTAAAACAAAAAAAAAAAAAAAACAGACACCCAACAAATACGCTGCAGATCTCGCCAGCTCCCTGTATTATTATTATGATCTCAATTCAATGTTTTTTCATAAGTAGTGCATGGTGCGTAGGCAGTTAGCGCTGTTGCCTGCCTGCCTGCCTCACAACCCTAGTGCCCTGGGTTTGATTCCCCGTCTCTATCTCTTTCTCTGGGTGTCTGTGTATGGAGATAGGATTTATTTAGCATTTAATCATCATTATTTTGGTTTATGCTACACAAAATCTTCATGATTGCTATGTGGAGACTTTCTTTCCAAGTGCAAAAAATGTCAAAATTGAACTTTAAAAGATAAAGATTCCTGATACTTGCTCTTTTGCAAAAGCTCCATATTGTAAACCCCTTCAATATAACACCCCTGCACTTTGTTCACCACACAATGGCTGGCTTTCATTAGTATTAAAACATCTTCTACCTGGGACAGTGAAACACACACACACACACGCAAAGAGAGGGATCTGTAGTTTTGCATATTCGGGAGGGTCTATATTATAAAGTATAAGAGCAAATAATCTGAGTGGAACTCAACTCACCCCTTGAGTGTTTGAAGAGTCTGCTGGGCTGCATTACAATTGACAGGTAAGTGCAATTCCAAACTCCGCAGAGACATCCTACAGCAGTGGTTCTCAACCCTGGTCCTGTAGTACTTCCCCCTGCCTGCCTGCCTTGCTGTTTTTTGTTCCAACCGAGCTGCTCTCAATTATTTCATTGAACTAATAATTTGCTTAATTTGAGTTTGTTTTATTGTGTATCTTGGTGGTGGCCAGCCCTGGTCCTGGAGGTCTGGTGTCCCTCCTGGTTTTTGTTCCAACCGTGCCCTAAATTACTAACTAGACCAATTATTACCAATTATATTGGATCAATTAAGTAATTTAGGGCACAGTTACCAGGGCTGGGCACCGCTGGCCCTCCAGGACCAGGGCTGGGCACCGCTGGCCCTCCAGGACCAGGGCTGGGCACCGCTGGCCCTCCAGGACCAGGGCTGAGCACCGCTGGCCCTCCAGGACCAGGGCTGGGCACCGCTGGCATTGCTTTATAACAAGTTGGATCACTTAAGTTCCTCATACATTTTTTTTTTATACTTACCTTGAAATCTCTCCCAAGTGTTTAAAATAATTCAAAAACTCAGATTAGGAAATTATGAGTTCAGTGAAGTAATTCAGAGCAGCTCAGTGGTTTAAACATAAACCTGCAGGGCAGGAGGGAAGGCAGGCAGGCAGGCAGGCAGGCAGGCAGGGAGGCAGGGAGGCAGGGAGGCAGGCAGGCAGGGAGGCAGGCAGGCAGGCAGGCAGGCAGGGAGGCAGGCAGGCAGGCAGGCAGGCAGGCGGGGAGGCAGGGAGGCAGGGAGGCAGGGAGGCAGGCAGGCAGGGGCAGGCAGGCGGGGGGGGGGTTGTTGGGTTTACTCCACACAGTCTTACAAAATACGGGGCTTGAAGTTTTCTGTTTTTATTTTTGATCACTATTGTGATGTCCATATACAACTAAAGTAGCTGATTATTTTTTTAATTTTTTAATTCATTTTTACCATTACAGGGTTCCACACTCTAAATGAATAGGAAACATATTGAATCATATATATATATATATAAAGGGCTCAAGGACTAAAAACAGTTCACCATCACATGTAAGCAGCAGAGGTTAACAGCATGCAGTTATTTACAGTGCATTTGATCATTTCAAAGCTTAAAAACAACTATTGATTACAGGTTTAAAAGGGAGAGAGAGATGTAAAATAAACACTCAAAACATCAAGCCCTACATATATTCATTCTTTATTTTTTTAGTTCATTCTTTCTTTTATTCCTTGCCTGTTTTCTCTTTCTTTCTGTTATTCTTGCTTTCTCTTTTCTTCCTTTGTGCACTGATTAATCTACCAGTTAATCAAGTAAAGCCCATATATTTTGATTGAGCGACAGCCCTGCTTGCTTTCCTTCCTTCTTTTTCTTTCTTTCTTTCTTTCTTTCTTTCTTTCTTTCTTTCTTCTAAAATCAATACATATGGTCACTATATACATGTTCCTAAGAGTATCTAAACTAACAGGACAGTGAAGAAGATGGCTGCATCCCTCTTGAAATTCTGCTTCCTTCTCCTATTGGCCACTCAGCTTGTGGCCCCTCAGGCCCCTAAACCGGTAAGTTTGTAATTTCCCTTTAGTGTTCAATTCACCACATTAAAAAAGAATAGCTTAATAACACAATACAGTACAAACAGGAACTGTCTTCAGTCCTAAATTAAGAGCCAGTTTAACTAAGAGCAAGTACAATATATATATATATATATATATATATATATATATATATATATATATATATATAAACTCAAACCTGCTTACAGCATACCTGGTATATAACGCACACTCTGATATAATGTACCTGTATCGTGGGCCCAAATTAATATCGTATTAAATCCTTTTTAAAAAGCTTGTTTATTGCATACTCTTATGGTACATGCTTGCTGTTATTACGCACGCAAAACGATGGCACGCAGCACGTCTGTGCGGCGGATATTACGTGCTTGCCGTTTGAGCGTTGCTCTTGATTACAGTTCATGTACTGTATTAACATGGCGAGAGCTAAACGAGTGTCTATCTCACTCAAGGATAAACTCTACATTATCAGTGAAATCAAAAAGGGACGAAAGCAGGCACAATTATATAGTAAACTGGGGTTGTCAAAAAGCACTGTGAATACGATATGGAAAAGTCAGGAGAAAATCCAGTCAGTGATTGATTCTTCAGTATGTGCACCTGCCTGTAAACAGGTGCGCACTTCGATGTACGCTGAATTAGAAGACACGCTTCTCAAGTGGTTTAAACAATAAAGAGATGCATTAGTACCATTAGTACACAAGTTTATTGATGTTGTTAAATGTTTTGTGATGAGCCATTCCAAACTCCGCAGAGACATGCTACAGCAGTGGTTCTCAACCCTGATCCTGGAGTACTTCCCCCTGAGATCAGTTCATGGACTCAGTAGTTAAACTTGAAGAGCTAAAGTTTAAAAAGATCTTGTTGACACCAGATCTGCGTTAGTCCTCCGACAGCGCAACAGGTCTGGTTGGCTTCACTGTGTGGGGCTTGCAGTGTGACAGAAAGCCGGCGGTGAAATAATTGCTGATTCAAAAAAAAAAAAAAAAAACTTGTCTGTTTATGCAAGTAGGAGATTTTGTGTGATCATTATGACTTTTTCCACTGCTCAAAATGTACTGTCCATGAGTGGCGGCCATTTTGTTTTTCTATTTTCAGAATTCTCCAATAGTGATGGACTTCGCAAAACAGTCCCTAGATGATCAATATGAAGGCTGCAGAGACAAAATGTTACAAAAAGTGCGAAAAGTTTACCTGAAGAAAGAATTGAAAAACAGCAAGAACTTTAGAAAGGCTTGGTCTATGGCTAAAAAGGCAATGAAAAACAAACCTCTCAAAGGCCTGACGCCAGAACAAGCCACGGCTCTCTTCGCTTACTCCACCAAACACATTTACACCGACTTCAACACAGCGGTCAGAAACGGAGGCGGAAAGAATTACAAGGCGTTCCCGTTCAAGGCGCTGCATTTTTACATAACCGATGCCCTGAAGAAGCTGAAAACCAAATTTAAAAACTGTTATCATGTCTACAGGGGCGGTTCCAAGCCCACAAAAGTGAGCTTGGGTCAAATCATCCGCTTCGGCCAGTTCACCTCCACTTCATGAAGCCTAAAGGTTGCAACAGGTTACGGGACGGAAACTGTGTTTGTTATGAAAACCTGCCGAGGCACATCGATCAACGATTATTCATGGTTCATTAAAAACGAAGAGGTGCTGGTGCCGCCATTCGAGAGGTTCCAAGTGGTGGCCGTCAACGGGAATCAAATCAACCTGAAACCACTGCCAAAAACCAAAAGCATTTATAACTGTCTGGCAGGTAAGGAGAGATAGTTGGCTGTGTTGAGCATATGTGTGTGTCAGTGTGTAGGAGCTATAGCCTGAAATCGCTGATTTGAATACGGGCTATGCCATCGCTGGCTGTGGCTGGGACTTTCCAGGGGGCGACGCAAAATTGTCCAAGCGTTGCCCAGATGGGGAGTGCTGAAGTCGGCTGGGTAATCCCTGTCTCTACACTGCGGCGCACCAGTGACTCCTGTGGCGACCAGGTGTCTGTCTGCGAGCTGGCTCTCTTCTTGTCACTGGATCTGCGTTAGTCCTCTGAAGGCGTGATAGGTCTGGTTGGCTTCACTGTGTGGGGCTTGCAGTGTGAAAAAAAGAAAGCGGGTGGATTGACAGCTTGAAGCACGTTTCAGAGGACTAAAGCTTGAGGGCTCTTGTCTTTGCCTCTCCCGAGTCACTGCCAGGGGGTTGCAGCAGCAGCAGCAGTGATGAGACACGGTCTTAAAACAATTGGGCATTCCAAATTGGGGAGAAAACAGGGGTAAAATAATTGCTGATTCCAAATAAAACAAAAATGTTAACTAGTAATTGCATTTGTTTTGCAGGTTTTGTTGAGAAAGCTTAGCGTTACTTGAACAGTTTTTGCATGAATATAGTCTGTGTTTCACATTGCTACCCACTTGTCATTTATTTATCTTTTTCATTGCAGTGCATAAAGGAAAGACACACGGGTGATGTCAGAGTTGAGTCTACAGTCACGTGACACGAGTCATGTGACCAACGCAGGCTGCGCAATACAGATATTCAATCTAAATTCATTCATTGTGGGCCATTTGCTGTGTGCTGTATAAACCATTTCAAACAGATGGAGAGACACAAATTGACTTGTTTTTTTTGTTGTTTTTTTAAGTCAAAGACTTGGCAGCTTTTATAAGAGCAAAGATACATTCAGAAATAGAGGGTCCGTGTTTGAATGTTCAGAACATGAAATGTAAAAAAAAAAAAAAGCATTGTATGGAGTCTCTCTCTCTCTCCGTGGCTTTTGATGTGGTCTTTCTTTCGTTTTCTTTCTGCAATAAAACAGCTTTTTGAGCATCATTCAAAGATCACTTGTGCGGCCTGTGTGGAGTTATTACTTTAACTATAGAGCATAATCTGGCATTCATGCACTTCACGGGTGGGAATATGACTCCTATTGCACAGCAGTTTCAATGAGAACCCCATTGCACAGCAGTTTCAACGAGTCTCCCTATTGCACAGCAGTTTCAATGAGACTCCTATTGCACAGCAGTTTCAATGAGACTCATATTTCACAGTAGTTTCAATTAGACTCCTATTGCACAGCAGTTTCAATGAGACTCCTATTGCACAGCAGTTTCAATGAGACTCCTATTGCACAGCAGTTTCAATGAGACTCCTATTGCACAGCAGTTTCAATGAGACTCCTATTTCACAGCAGTTTCAATGAGACTCCCTATTTCACTGTAGTTTCAATGAGACTCCTATTTCACAGCAGTTTCAATGAGACTCCTATTGCACAGCAGTACACTCAGTTATTCTTAAACCCAATTATTAAAAAAAGGACTGTTATTTAAAATGCTGCAGTTATTAAAATGTCGCGATTGCTTTCCGCTTTCTTCATTCCGATTTGTAAACTGACAACAAAGTAACATTGGGATGATTCAGAACCCATTGTAGCTGTTTCACAGAAAATACCTGCAATTGAAACCAATTTTACCATCTGCAATGGTACAATCATCCATTTACTAATCTCTTCAATATTCATACACACTTTGTATCAGTATTCAAATAAGCATTAACTGCAGGTTTCTTTCTTTACTCATATGTTATAGCTCCGATAATGAAATACACCAAAGAGATGGGTCTGTAGTTTTGCATATTCGGGACGGGGCAGGGTGGGGGCGATTGAAGAGGAATTCAACTCACCCCTTGAGTGTTTGAAGAGACAGGCTGCTGGAATGCATTACAATTGACAGGTAAGTGCAATTCCAAACTCCGCAGAGACATCCTACAAAGTTTCTATTGGTTGTAATTCAGGGGTCTGATTTTAGGGTTTTACCAAGTTTAATTGGATCTGCATTCAGGGTTAAACCTGAAAACTCCCTGAACAGGCAGCAGGACTGTGTATGAACTAATAAACGCAGGCACAGTTAGCTGCGATTCAAATACAATGCATACAAAAAGAGCTTTTTTTGTTTCAAACGATCTCCAAATGATTTCATTTAACAAAATCACAACCTGATTGATCACAGTGAAATTCTTCCAGATGTTAAGAAATGGATAATTTAATCCTGTGCAAAAGTCTTAGACATTAGGTTAACTTAGACATCTTTTCTTTGCATGTTTCTACTTTGCATCGTTTATCTGATCCTTGCTGTTCCTCACATCAATTTAAAGGATTTTTAAACAACTTTCTATTGGTATACTGTATGTGAAAATAGCACAAACTGCCAAGAAGTTGTATGTTAAATGATGAGCCTAAAACAAAGCAGGCGGGAATAGTGCTGGGTGTAAAGAGTGAAGCTGGATGTTCTCTTCAGTGTTGTTCATCCTTGTTTGCACGGTTTCTGCAGCACTTCATGTTAGCTGCTGCTGCTCATGTGTAGTTTGCTTTGAGTTGTTGTGATCACAGGATGAAGCGGTTAAAGATAATGTATGGATGGATGGATGGGGGTTGACAGGTTTGGTTTCTTCTCACCCAAACTAACCGTCAAAAGTTGTTATAATAGTAAAAACACTACTGAGCCTTTGACAACTGCCATATCTATTATAACTCCTGAATATTGTCTAAGACTCTTGCACAGCAGTGTATATAAATATATATATATATATATATATATATATATACTGTATATTATAACTCCTGAAACCAGAACTCAAAACCAGAAGCCCTAATTATAGATTATATATATATATATATATATATATATATATATATATACATTTGTTTTTTTCTAAGAGTATCTAAACTAACAGGACAGTGAAGAAGATGGCTCATATCTCTTGAAATTCTGCTTCCTTCTCCTATTGGCCGCTCAGTTTGTGGCCCCTAAACAAGTAAGTTTGTAATTTCCCTTCCTAGGGACCCCCTTCCCCCCGTCTGTCTGTCTGTCTGTCTGTCTGTCTGTGTGTCTGTCTGTGTCTCTGCTAGATTTTGTTCCAACCGAGGAGTTTACTTCATTGAGCCCTTAAATTGAACTAAAACAATTTGCTTAATTGGAAATGTTTTAAAATTGTTTAGGTTGGGAGATTAAGTATATTTTGTGATCACATCGTCATGATTTATGCAACTGCACAAAATCTACACAAAACTGCACAACTGCACAAAATCTGCTGTCCATGAATGGCGGCCATTTTGTTTTTCTTATTTTCAGAATTCTCCAATACCGATGGACTTCTCAAAACATTCCCTGGATGATCAATATAAAGGCTGCAGAAACGAAATGTTACAAAAAGTTCAAAAGGTTTACCTGCCTAGAGAACTGAAACAGAACCCAAAATTTAATTCCGCCTGGTCCAATGCAAAATCGGCAATGAAATCCAAATCTCTGGGATATCTGACTCTAGAACAAGCCACTGCCATCTACACTTACACAATGCCAGGCGTTTACAGTGACTTCAACACAGCGGTCAGAAACGGAGGCGGAAAGAATTACAAGGCGTTCCCGTTCAAGGCGCTGCATTTTTACATAACCGATGCCCTGAAGAAGCTGAAAACCAAATTTAAAAACTGTTATCATGTCTACAGGGGCGTTTCCAAGCCCACAAGCGTGGGCAAGGGTAAAACTGTCCGCTTCGGCCAGTTCACCTCCACTTCACGAAGCCTACAAAAAGCCATGCATTTTGGATCTGAACAATTTTCCACATGCGCACATGCCAGGGCGCATCGATTCAAAGTTATTCGATGTTCCCAACTGAAGACGAGGTGCTGGTGCCGCCATTCGAGAGGTTCCGAGTGGAGGACGTCAACGGGAATCAAATCAGACTGACACCACTGCCAAAAACCACAAGCATTTACAACTGTCTGGCAGGTAAGGAGAGAGATGTTGAGGCAGGCCATCTGGCTCAAAAACACAGGAAGTTTAGTTTGACCTTTAACTCTTGATTGCAGACTTCCAAGTGGCATATCCAGTAAAGGCAATCTGCTGGAGTGCAGGATGCGCCCTATAGGAGATCGCTGGTTCGAATCCGGGGCTATGCCATTGCCGGCTGAAGCTAGGAGGTCCCAGGGGGTGGCAAATTGACCAAGTGTAGTTGGCCTTATTTTGCTTTGTGTAATTTATTTTTATTTTTTTTAAAGAATCAGTCCTGGATTAGTCATTCACCAACAGCTGTTTATTGAGTCTACCGTATCATACGGCCTGTCTGTTTCAAGGCAAAAGTAAAGAAGAAAAGGATGAATTAAGTGGCCATCCTTCAATACCACACCTACATACGTCAAAGGATCAAAGGAAAACAATTAATTTGCTAGACAAAAATAATAATATAAAACAAAATATACATCCATAAAGAATAACGGTTATTACTTTATACAGTGTTCATTCACACACACACACATTCAAATGTGAACTGCACACGCATCATACCGCTAGCGTTGATTTATAATATACTTTTTAAATGTTTTCTCATTGTAATTTTCCATTTTACATGAGAACATTTACCAATAAACATAATTGTTGTCTTCTATATACATTGGTATTTATTTATGCTACGGTTTTATTTTCTAAATAGATTCGAGAACAATAATAAAAAATAAAGACTAAAAACAAAGCTTTCCCACCACATATCACAGTATACAAACACTATAATAACGATATGTACAATAAGTAAACCAATTTATATAATAATAATAATAATAATTTCCAGACAGAGAGCGATGGAAAAACAACCTACCTTAGGTACATTACAAACTGGGCAGGAGGTCATTACAGTGACAGCGGTTTCTTAGATTGCTCGATTGGCTTCACAGCTGGCTTGCAGTGTGAAAGAAAGCAGGCAGCTCGACTTGACAGCTTGAAGCACGTTGTTGTTTCGGAGGACTGAAGCTTGAGTGCGCTTGTCTATGGCAAGCCGTTTTAACATCTAATCCTCAATTGCTGATATCAGCAATTTTAATAGTGATATCAGTAATGTATTGTTGATATTAGCAATTCTATTTTGATATCAACAATTCTCAATGTTATTTTTTTGATATCAAAAATAGAATTATTGATATTGAAATACAATTGTGGATATTGGAAATACAAAGGATAGAATTGTTGATATCAAAATTAGAATTGCTGATATCGGAAATACAATTGTGTATCAAAAACAGTACCTTTTATTTTGATATCAACAATTGTATTTCCAATAAACAATTCTATTTTTGACATCAAGAACACGATTACATTACTGATATCAAAAATGCCATTCTTGATATCAATAACACAATTCTTGATATCAGAAATGCCATTCGTGATATCAATAATACCATTCTTGATATCAGCAATTGAGGATTCAATAATACCAATATCAGCAATTGAGGATTAAATGTTAAAACCTTGCCATACTTGTCTGTCTTTGTCTCTTCAAGCTGAGTCACTGCAGGGGGAGTGGGGGGGGAGGTTGCAGTGGTCAGACAGGCTCTTTTAAAGTAATTGGGCATTCCAAATTGGGGAGAAAACGTGGTTAAAATAATTGCTGATTCCAAATAAAACAAAAATGGTAACTAGTAATTGCATTAGTTTTGCAGGTTTTGTTTGAGAAAGCTTAGCGTTACTTGAACAGTTTTTGCATGAATATAGTCTGTGTTTCACATTGCTACCCACTTGTCATTTATTTCTCTTTTTCATTGCAGTGCATAAAGGAAAGACACACGGGTGATGTCAGAGTTGAGTCTACAGTCATGTGACACGAGTCATGTGACCAACGCAGGCTGCGCAATACAGATATTCAATCTAAATTCATTCATTGTGGGCCATTTGCTGTGCGCTGTATAAACCATTTCAAACAGATGGAGAGACACAAATTGACTTGTTTTTTTTGTTGTTTTTTTAAGTCAAAGACTTGGCAGCTTTTATAAGAGCAAAGCTACATTCAGAAATAGAGGGTCCGTGTTTGAATGTTCAGAACATGAAATGTAAAAAAAAAAAAAAAATGCATTGTATGGAGTCTCTCTCTCTCCGTGGCTTTTGATGTGGTCTTTCTTTCGTTTTCTTTCTGCAATAAAACAGCTTTTTGAGCATCATTCAAAAATCACTTGTGCGTCTGTGTGGAGTTATTGCTTTAACTATAGAGCATGATCTGGCATTCATGCACTTCAGGGGGTGGAATAGGACTCCTATTGCACAGCAGTTTCAATGAGACTCCGTCTCACAGCAGTTTCAATGAAACTCCTATCGCACAGCAGCTTCAATGAGACTCCTATTGTTCAGCAGCTTCAATGAGACTCCCTATTGCACAACAGTTTCAATAAACTCCTATTGCACAGCAGTTTCAATGAGACTCCCCATTACACAGCAGTTTCAATGAGACCCTATCGCACAGCAGTTTCAATGAGACTCCCCATTACACAGCAGTTTCAATGAGACTCCCCATACACAGCAGTTTCAATGAGACTCCTATCGCACAGCAGTTTCAATGAGACTCCCTATTGCACAGCAGCTTCAATTCTTCCCCATTACATTAGTAAAAAACTAAATAAAAAAATGAGACTTTATTTAAAAATGCTGCAGTTAAACTCCTATTGACAGCAGTTTCAATGAAATTATTGCACAGCAATTGAAACCCCATTTTAACATTCAATGGACTACCCCATCATCCATTTTCAATGAGACTCTTCAATATTCAATGACACTTTGTATCAGTATTTCAAATAAGCATTAACAGCAGTTTCAATGAGACTTTTCCCATTACACAGCAGTGATAATGAGAAATACAGCAAAGAGACTCCTATCGGGCAGTTTCAATGAGACTTTTGCATTCTTCTTACATTATTAAAAAAAAAAAAAAAATAGGACTTTTTATTTAAAATGCTGCAATTAAAATCAGCCCCTGGCTCTGGAAAATGCCTGCAATTGAAACCAATTTTACCTGGTTTTGGTTTAATCATCCCCCTACTAAATAAAGGAATATTCAATGACTTTTCATCAGTATTCAAATAAGTATTTGCAGGTTTAAAGATTTTTTCTCCTATGTTAAGTTCAACAATGAAATACACCAAGGCTGGGTTAGGCAATTTGCAGACTGAAGGGCAGGGGCATTGAAGAGGAATGAATCAGGAGAGATCAATGCCACACAACCCTCCTGGTTTTGTTTTAATCAATCCCCTTAATAAAGGAATTGAAAGAATGACTTTTATTTTGATTCAAAGTTTGATTAACATATCAAAACATGTTTAAAAACAACAAGCTGCACAGGAGATTAGGCAAAATTAAACTGAAAACTAGAAGCCCTAATTTAGGATTTATTTTATATACAATACAATTTGTTAAATCAACAAGATGATCACATCGAAATGTTATTTTTGGTAATTAGAGTTTGAAACATATGCTCATCCATAAAGGGACGGCCATTTTGTTTTTATCAAAAAGAAAATATCCGAAAACTCCAATTTATATTTACTTTGAAAAACAATCCCTGGATGATGAATATATATATATATATTTGTTTTTTTTTCAGACAAACAAATGTTCCAAAAAGTGTGAAATTTTTAACTGAAGAAAGAATTGAAAAAAACAAACTTTACAAACAATTTGGTCTATCATCAAAATTTATGCAACGGCACAAACCTCTCAAAGGCCTGACATTTTCACAAGCCATAACCGGAATTCTCCAATCCGATGGACTTTGAAAAAACAATCCCTGGATGAAATATATTTACACCAGCAAATGTTCAAAAAGTGTGAAATGGAAAGAATCACAGAAACTTTAGAAAGGCTTGGTCGGAAAAAAAGGCAATTAAAAACAAACCTCTCAGAGGCCTCACCAGAACAAGCCACGGCTGTAACCTTTTCCACCAAACGATTTACACCGCCACAGTGGTCAGAAGGAGAAAAGAAATTTAAAAACTGTTTTTTATCATTTTTACAGGGGCGTTTCCAAGCCCACAAAAGTGAGCTTGGGTCAAATCATCCGCTTCGGCCAGTTCACCTCCACTTCACGAAGCCTAAAGGTTGCAACAGGTTACGGGACGGCAACTGTGTTTGTTATGAAAACCTGCCGAGGCACATCGATCGACGATTATTCGTGGTTCATTAAAAACGAAGAGGTCCTGGTGCCGCCATTCGAGAGGTTCCAAGTGGTGGCCGTCAACGGGAATCAAATCAGACTGACACCACTGCCAAAAACCAAAAGCATTTATAACTGTCTGGCAGGTAAGGAGAGATAGTTGGCTGTGTTGAGCATATGTGTGTGTCAGTGTGTGTAGGAGCTATAGCCTGGAAATCGCTGATTTGAATACGGGCTATGCCATCACTGGCTGTGGCTGGGACTTTCCAGGGGGCGACGCAAAATTGTCCAAGCGTTGCCAAGATGGGGAGTGCTGAAGTCGGCTGGGTAATCCCTGTCTCTACACTGCGGCGCACCAGTGACTCCTGTGGCGACCAGGTGTCTGTCTGCGAGCTGGCTCTCTTCTTGTCACTGGATTTGCGTTAGTCCTCTGAAGGCGTGATAGGTCTGGTTGGCTTCACTGTGTGGGGCTTGCAGTGTGAAAGAAAGAAAGCGGGTGGATTGACAGCTTGAAGCACGTTTCGGAGGACTAAAGCTTGAGGGCTCTTGTCTTTGCCTCTCCCGAGTCACTGCCAGGGGGTTGCAGCAGCAGCAGCAGTGATGAGACACGGTCTTAAAACAATTGGGCATTCCAAATTGGGGAGAAAACGGGGGTAAAATAATTGCTGATTCCAAATAAAACAAAAATGTTAACTAGTAATTGCATTAGTTTTGCAGGTTTTGTTTGAGAAAGCTTAGCGATACTTGAACAGTTTTTGCATGAATATAGTCTGTGTTTCACATTGCTACCCACTTGTCATTTATTTCTTTTTCATTGCAGTGCATAAAGGAAAGACACACGGTGATGTCAGAGTTGAGTCTACAGTCATGTGACACCTAATCATGTGACCAACGAGGCTGCGCAATACAGATATTCAATCTAAATTCATTCATTGTGGGCCATTTGCTGTGCGCTGTATAAACCATTTCAAACAGATGGAGAGACACAAAATTGACTTGTTTTTTTTTGTTGTTTTAAGTCAAAGACTTGGCAGCTTTTATAAGAGCAAAGCTACATTCAGAAATAGAGGGTCCGTGTTTGAATGTTCAGAACATGAAATGTAAAAAAAAAAAAACAAAAAGCATTGTATGGAGTCTCTCTCTCTCCGTGGATTTTGATGTGGTCTTTCTTTCGTTTTCTTTCTGCAATAAAACAGCTTTTTGAGCATCATTCAAAAATCACTTGTGCGTCTGTGTGGAGTTATTACTTTAACTATAGAGCATGATCTGGCATTCATGCACTTCAGGGGTGGGAATATGACTCCTATTGCACAGCAGTTTCAATGAGAACCCCATTGCACAGCAGTTTCAACGAGTCTCCCTATTGCACAGCAGTTTCAATGAGACTCTTATTGCACAGCAGTTTCAATGAGACTCATTTCACAGCAGTTTCAATGAAACTCCCTATTGCACAGCAGTTTCAATGAGACTCATATTTCACAGTAGTTTCAATGAGACTCCTATTGCACAGCAGTTTCAATGAGACTCATATTTCACAGTAGTTTCAATGAGACTCCTATTTCACAGCAGTTTCAATGAGACTCCTATTGCACAGCAGTACACTCAGTTATTCTTAAACCCAATTATTAAAAAAAAGGACTGTTATTTAAAATGCTGCAGTTATTAAAATGTCGCGATTGCTTTCCGTTTCTTCATTCCGATTTGTAAACTGACAACAAAGTAACACTGGGATGATTCAGAACCCATTGTAGCTGTTTCACAGAAAATACCTGCAATTCTTCTTACATTATTAAATTTTTTTTTTAAAAAATAGGACTTTTATTTAAAATGCTGCAGTTATTAAAATGAGCTGTTTCACAGAAAATACCTGCAATTGAAACCAATTTTACCATCTGCAATCGTACAATCATCCATTTACTAATCTCTTCAGTATTCATACACACTTTGTATCAGTATTCAAATAAGCATTAACTGCAGGTTTCTTTCTTTACTCATATGTTATAGCTCCGATAATGAAATACACCAAAGAGATGGGTCTGTAGTTTTGCATATTCAGGACGGGGCGGGGTGGGGTCGATTGAAGAGGAATTCAACTCACCCCTTGAGTGTTTGAAGAGACAGGCTGCTGGACTCATTACAATTGACAGGTAAGTGCAATTCCAAACTCCACAGAGACATCCTACAAAGTTTCTATTGGTTGTAATTCAGGGGTCTGATTTTAGGGTTTTACCCAGTTTAATTGGATCTGCATTCAGGGTTAAACCTGAAAACTCCCTGAACAGGCAGCAGGACTGTGTATGAACTAATAAACGCATGCACAGTTAGCTGCGATTCAAATACAATGCATACAAAAAGAGCTTTTTTTGTTTCAAACGATCTCCAAATGATTTTATTTAACAAAATCACAACCTGATTGATCACAGTGAAATTCTTCCAGATGTTAAGAAATGGATAATTTAATGCTGTGCAAAAGTCTTAGACATTAGGTTAACTTAGACATCTTTCTTTGCATGTTTCTACTCTTTGCATCGTTTATCTGATCCTTGCTGTTCCTCACATCAATTTAAAGGATTTTAAACAACATTCTATTGGTATACTGTATGAAAATAGCACAAACTGCCAAGAAGTTGTATGTTAAATGATGAGCCTAGTACAAAGCAGGCGGGAATAGTGCTGCGTGTAAAGAGTGAAGCTGGATGTTCTCTTCAGTGTTGTTCATCCTTGCTGGACGGTTTCTGCAGCACTTCATGTTAGCTGCTGCTGCTCATGTGTAGTTTGCTTTGAGTTGTTGTGATCACAGGATGAAGCGGTTAAAGATAATGTATGGATGGATGGATGGGGGTTGACAGGTTTGGTTTCTTCTCACCCAAACTAACCGTCAAAGTTGTTATAATAGTAGAAAACACTAGTGGAGCCTTTGAGTAAATTATTGATGCTGACAACTGCCATATCTATTATAACTCTGAATATTGTCTAAGACTCTTGCACAGCAGTGTATATATATATATATATATATATATATATATATATATATATATATATATATATACTGTATGTTATAACTCCTGAAACCAGAACTCAAAACCAGAAGCCCTAATTATAGATTATATATATATATATATATATATATATATATATATATATATATATACACATTTGTTTTTTCTAAGAGTATCTAAACTAACAGGACAGTGAAGAAGATGGCTCCATCTCTTGAAATTCTGCTTCCTTCTCCTATTGGTCAGCTTCAGTTTGTGGCCCCTCAGTGGTTTGTGGCCCCTAAACAAGTAAGTTTGTAATTTCCTTCCTAGGGACCCCCTTCCCCCCGTATGTCTGTCTGTCTGTGTGTCTGTCTGTGTGTCTGTCTGTCTGTCTGTGTGTCTGTCTGTCTGTGTGTCTGTCTGTGTGTCTGTCTGTGTCTCTGCTGGATTTTGTTCCAACCGAGGAGTTTACTTCATTGAGCCCTTAATTTGAACTAAAACAATTTGCTTAATTGGAAATGTTTTAAAATTGTTTAGGGTGGGAGATTTCAAGCATATTTTGTGATCACATCGTCATGATTTATGCAACTGCACAAAATCTACACAAAACTGCACAAAATCTGCTGTCCATGAACGGCGGCCATTTTGTTTTTCCTATTTTCAGAATTCTCCAATACCGATGGACTTCTCAAAACATTCCCTGGATGATCAATATAAAGGCTGCAGAAACGAAATGTTACAAAAAGTTCAAAAGGTTTACCTGCCTAGAGAACTGAAACAGAACCCAAAATTTAATTCCGCCTGGTCCAACGCAAAATCGGCAATGAAATCCAAATCTCTGGGATACCTGACTCTAGAACAAGCCACTGCCATCTACGCTTACACAATGCCAGGCGTTTACAGTGACTTCAACACAGCGGTCAGAAACGGAGGCGGAAAATTACAAGGCGTTCCCTGCTCAAGGCGATGCATTTTTTACAAACCGATGCCCTGAAGAAGCTGAAAACCAAATTTAAAACTGTTATCATGTCTACAGGGGCGTTTCCAAGCCCACAAGCGTGGGCAAGGGTAAAACTGTCCGCTTCGGCCAGTTCACCTCCACTTCACGAAGCCTACAAAAAGCCATGAATTTTGGATCCGGAACAATTTTCCACATGCGCACATGCCAGGGCGCATCGATTCAAAGTTATTCGATGTTCCCAACTGAAGACGAGGTGCTGGTGCCGCCATTCGAGAGGTTCCGAGTGGAGGACGTCAACGGGAATAAAATCAGACTGACACCACTGCCAAAAACCACAAGCATTTACAACTGTCTGGCAGGTAAGGAGAGAGATGTTGCAGCAGGCCATCTGGCTCAAAAATGCAGGAAGTTTAGTTTGACCTTTAACTCTTGATTGCAGACTTCCAAGTGGCAAATCCAGTAAAGGCAATCTGCTGGAGTGCAGGATGCGCCCTATAGGAGATCGCTGGTTCGAATCCGGGGCTATGCCATTGTCGGCTGAAGCTAGGAGGTCCCAGGGGGTGGCAAATTGACCAAGTGTAGCTGGCCTTATTTTGCTTTGTGTAATTTATTTTTATTTTTTTTAAAGAATCAGTCCTGGATTAGTCATTCACCAACAGCTGTTTATTGAGTCTACCGTATCATACGGCCTGTCTGTCTCAAGGCAAAAGTAAAGAAGAAAAGGATGAATTAAGTGGCCCTCCTTCAATACCACACCTACATACGTCAAAGGATCAAAGGAAAACAATTAATTTGCTAGACAAAAATAATAATATAAAACAATATATACATCCATAAAGAATAACGGTTATTACTTTATACAGTGTTCATTCACACACACACACACATTCAAATGTGAACTGCACGCCACAGCCGGCAGAAATGCCATTCGTGATATCAATAATACCATTCTTGATATCAGCAATTGAGGATTAAATGTTAAAACGGCTTGCCATACTTGTCTGTCTTCGTCTCTTCAAGCTGAGTCACTGCAGGGGGAGTGGGGTGGGAGGTTGCAGTGGTCAGACAGGCTCTTTTAAAGTAATTGGGCATTCCAAATTGGGGAGAAAACGTGGTTAAAATAATTGCTGATTCCAAATAAAACAGAAATGTTAACTAGTAATTGCATTAGTTTTGCAGGTTTTGTTTGAGAAAGCTTAGCGATACTTGAACAGTTTTTGCATGAATATAGTCTGTGTTTCACATTGCTACCCACTTGTCATTTATTTCTCTTTTTCATTGCAGTGCATAAAGGAAAGACACACGGGTGATGTCAGAGTTGAGTCTACAGTCATGTGACACGAATCATGTGACCAACGCAGGCTGCGCAATACAGATATTCAATCTAAATTCATTCATTGTGGGCCATTTGCTGTGCGCTGTATAAACCATTTCAAACAGATGGAGAGACACAAATTGACTTTTTTTTTTTGTTGTTTTTTTAAGTCAAAGACTTGGCAGCTTTTATAAGAGCAAAGCTACTTTCAGAAATACAGGGTCCATGTTTGAATGTTCAGAACATGAAATGTAAAAAAAAAAAAGAAAAATCATTGTATGGAGTCTCTCTCTCTCTCTCCGTGGCTTTTGATGTGGTCTTTCTTTCGTTTTCTTTCTGCAATAAAACAGCTTTTTGAGCATCATTCAAAAATCACTTGTCAGTTTCAATGCCTGTGTGGAGTTATTACTTTAACTATAGAGCATAATCTGGCATTCATGCACTTCACGGGTGGGAATAGGACTCCTATTGCACAGCAGTTTCAATGAGACTCTCCATTACATAGCAGTTTCAATGATACTCCCATCGCACAGCAGTTTCAATAAAACTCCTATTGTACAGCAGCTTCAATGAGACTCCCTATTGCACAGCAGCTTCAATGAGACTGCCCATTACATAACATTCAATGAGACTCCCCATTACACAGCAGTTTCAATGAGACTCCCCATTACACAGCAGTTTCAATGAGACTCCTATCGCACAGCAGTTTCAATGAGACTCCCCATTACACAGCAGTTTCAATGAGACTCCCCATTACACAGCAGTTTCAATGAGACTCCTATCGCACAGCAGTTTCAATGAGACTCCCTATTGCACAGCAGCTTCAATGAGACTCCCCATTACACAGCAGTTTCAATGAGACTCCGATCTCACAGCAGTTTCAATGAGACTCCTATCGCACAGCATTTTCAATAAAACTCCTATTGTACAGCAGCTTCAATGAGACTCCCTATTGCACAGCAGCTTCAATGAGACTGCCCATTACATAACATTCAATGAGACTCCCCATTACACAGCAGTTTCAATGAGACTCCCCATTACACAGCAGTTTCAATGAGACTCCTATCGCACAGCAGTTTCATTGAGACTCCCCATTACACAGCAGTTTCAATGAGACTCCCCATTACACAGCAGTGTCAATGAGACTCCCCATTACACAGCAGTTTCAATGAGACTCCCCATTACACAGCAGTTTCAATGAGACTCCTATCGCACAGCAGTTTCAATGAGACTGCAGTACACTCAATTCTTCTTACATTATTAAAAAAAAATAAAAAAATAGGACTTTTATTTAAAATGATGCAGTTATTAAAATGAGCTGTTTCACAGAAATTACCTGCAATTGAAACCAATTTTACTATCGGCAATGGTACAATCATCCATTTACTAATCTCTTCAATATTCATACACACTTTGTATCAGTATTCAAATAAGCATTAACTGCAGGTTTCTTTCTTTTCTCCTATGTTATAGCTCCGATAATGAAATACACCAAAGAGATGGGTCTGTAGTTTTGCATATTCGGGACGGGGCAGGGCAGGGGTGATTGAAGAGGAATTCAAATCACCCCCTGGCTCTGGAGTGCCACAGACAGACCCTCCTGGTTTTGTGTTACCCAGGCCCCCTTAATAAAGGAATTGATTGAATGGCTTTTCAATTGATTCAAAGGTATTTGACGATTAAAGATGCCTAGAAAACAACAAGCTGCAAGTCTGAATTAGGCAATAATTAGACTGAAGCCAGAACGAAATGAATCAGGAGAGATCAATGCTGCACAATGTCATTTGTTAAATCAATCAAGATGTATATGAGGGTAAAAAGAAACTAGTTATTTTGGTAATTAGAGTTTGATTAACATATCAAAACATGTTTAAAGGGATGTCGTCACAGTGTGATTATCAAAATAAAAACTCAAAACTAGAAGCCCTAATTTATATTTATTTTTATATATATATATATATATATATATATATATATATATATATATATATATATATATATATATATATACACACACAGACGTGCTCAAATTTGTTGGTACCCTCCACAAAAAAGCGAAGAATGCACAATTTTCTCTGAAATAACTTGAAACTGACAAAAGTAATTGGCATCCACCATTGTTTATTCCATATTTAATAGAAATCAGACTTTGCTTTTGATTTTTATTCAACATAATATTGTAAATAATAAAACAAATGAAAATGGCATGGACAAAATGATGGGACCGCTAACCTAATATTTTGTTGCACAACCTTTAGAGGCTATCACTGCACTCAAACGTTTTCTGTAGCTCTCAATGAGACTTCTGCACCTGTTAACAGGTAGTTTGGCCCTCTTCCTGAGCAAACTGCTCCAGCTGTCTCAGGTTTGATGGGTGCCTTCTCCAGACTGCAAGTTTCAGCTCTTTCCATAGATGTTCGATAGGATTCAGATCAGGACTCATAGAAGGCCACTTCAGAATAGTCCAATGTTTTGTTCTTATCCATTCTTGGGTGCTTTTAGCTGTGTGTTTTGGGTCATTATCCTGTTGGAGGACCCATGACCTGCGACTGAGACAGAGCTTTCTGACACTGGGCAGTACGTTTCGCTCCAGAATGCCTTGATAGTCTTGAGATTTCATTGTGCCCTGCACAGATTCAAGGCACCCTGTGCCAGGCGCAGCAAAGCAGCCCCAAAACATAACCGAGCCTCCTCCATGTTTCACTGTAGGTATGGTGTTCTTTTCTTTGAAAGCTTCATTTTTTCGTCTGTGAATATAGAGCTGATGTGACTTGCCAAAAGCTCCAGTTTTGACTCATCTGTCCAAAGGACATTCTCCCAGAAGGATTGTGGCTTGTCAATATGCATTTTAGCAAATTCCAGTCTGGCTTTTTATGTTTTTCTTTCAAAAGTGGAGTCCTCCTGGGTCTTCTTCCATGGAGCCCACTTTCGCTCAAAAAAAGCGACGGATGGTGCGATCAGAAACTGACGTACCTTCACCTTGGAGTTCAGCTTGTATCTCTTTGGCAGTTATCCTTGGTTCTTTTTCTACCATTCGCACTATCCTTCTGTTCACTCTGGGGTCGATTTTCCTCTTGCGGCCCCTAGGAGGTTGGCTACAGTTCCATGGACCTTAAACTGCTTAATAATATTTGCAACTTTTGTCACAGGAACATCAAGCTGCTTGGAGATGGTCTTGTAGCCTTTACCTTTCAATGCTTGTCTATTATTTTCTTTCTGATCTCCTCAGACAACTCTCTCCTTTGCTTTCTCTGGTCCATGTTCAGTGTGGTGCACACAATGATACCAAACAGCACAGTGACTACTTTTCTCCATTTAAATAGGCTGAATGACTGATTACAAGATTGGAGACATGTGTGATACTAATTAAAGAAACTAATTAGTTTGAAATATCACTATAATCCAGTTATTTTTTATCTTTTCTAAGGGGTACCAACAAATGTGTCCAGGCCATTTTAGAATATCTTTGTAGAATAAGCAATAATTCATCTCTTTTCACAGCTTCTTTGTTTTATTCTATGATATACCAAAGGCATGCAAGTATACATGATAAAATAGCTTTTAATTTCATCACTTTTCAGGAGAAATGAAGCATTATTTCAATGAGCTGTAAGGGTACCAACAAATTTGAGCACGTCTGTATATATTTGTTTTTTCCTAAGAATATCTAAACTAACAGACTGTCTGTCTGTGTCTCTGCTGGGTTTTGTTCCAATGAGGAGTTTACTTCATTGAGCCGTTAATTGAACTAAAACAATTTGCTTACATCAACAATTTGATCACATCGTCATGATTTATGCAACGGCACAAAATCTGCTCTCCATGAGCGGCAGCCATTTTGTTTTTCTATTTTCAGAATTATAACCGGAATTCTCCAATACCGATGGACTTTGAAAAAACAATCCCTGGATGATGAATATAAAGGTTGCAGACAGCAAATGTTCCAAAAAGTGTGAAATGTTTACCTGAAGAAAGAATTGAAACACAGCAAGAACTTTAGAAAGGCTTGGTCTATGGCTAAAATGGCAATAAAAAACAAACCTCTCAAAGGCCTGACGCCAGAACAAGCCACGGCTCTCTTCGCTTACTCCACCAAACACATTTACACCGACTTCAACACAGCGGTCAGAAACGGAGGCGGAAAGAATTACAAAAGCGTTCCGTTCAAGGCGCTGCATTTTACCAACCGATGCCCTGAAGAAGCTGAAACCAAATTTAAAACTGTTATAATGTCTACAGGGCGTTTCCAAGCCCACAAAAGTGAGCTTGGGTCAAATCATCCGCTTCGGCCAGTTCACCTCCACTTCACGAAGCCTAAAGGTTGCAACAGGTTACGGGACGGCAACTGTGTTTGTTATGAAAACCTGCCGAGGCACATCGATTGACGATTATTCGTGGTTCATTAAAAACGAAGAGGTCCTGGTGCCGCCATTCGAGAGGTTCCAAGTGGTGGCCGTCAACGAGAATCAAACCAACCTGAAACCACTGCCAAAAACCAAAAGCATTTATAACTGTCTGGCAGGTAAGGAGAGATAGTTAGCTGTGTTGAGCATATATGTGTGTCAGTGTGTGTAGGAGCTATAGCCTGGAAATCGCTGATTTGAATACGGGCTATGCCATCGCCGGGCTGTGGCCGGGACTTTCAGGGGGGACGCAATATTGGCCAAGGCGTTGCCCATATGGGGAGTGCTGAAGTCAGCTGGGTAATCCCTGCCTCACTACTGCTGGCTGTCTTCTTATCACCGGATCTGCGCGAGTCCTCCGACGGCGTGATGGGTCTGGTTGGCTTCACTGTGTGGGGCTCATAGTGTGGCAGAGAGAAAGCGGGTTGATGACAGCTTGAAGCTGCTTTTTTTGGCTTCTTTTTTTCATCGCTCCACTTTACATTGAAATACTCTTTGTACAACTTCAAGGGGATTGTGACCATTCCCTTATCAGCTCAAGTGTCACATCTGCAACAAAAAACATTGACAATGCACAACCAAAAAAAATGCTCCAACACCCCAGCCCTGGATCTGCAATGCCTGCCCCATCAACTGTCACTTCCCATACACTTACCTTGCATTCTCATTATCCCTTGCACTCGTTGCTATTATTGGTCTTGTTCATCGGCTTCATTGTTGGAAATATATTGCTTCATGTTCTTTCACCTATTCTTGTATGTATGGGTGTGGCAAAGTGGTAATGACGTGCAGGTGAGTGCAGTGCAGAATAATCACACAGACAAACGTTGGTACAGGTGCAAGGGTGTTTATTTAATTTAATAAATGTCCAGAGCCTCAAGGCAAAACCTGTAAATAATAATAGTGCTGGAAGTGATACAGCGGGTATCACTTCTTTTATAATCCTACGGGTTTGACCCGCAACCCCAAAGTCCCGTTCAGACACCCACACTAAACACAAACACAAAGACAGTGCGTGATTCAAGTGCAAACAAAAAGACAGTTCCGGTAGTGAAAAGGTGAGTGGTGAAGTCCGGGTTTCTCGCTGGCCTGCGGCTGCAGCTCCGGATCGTGCTCAGTAATCTTTAGTGAGAAACAACACACAAGACACACAGTGTTAGGACACAGACACGAAACACTCACGGTCGATTCCACAATACGGGCTCCTTCTTGGTTATATAATTTAACCATATGCAAAGGAACAGATCACTCAAGCCATGCCCCCTATTTATACCCTCGCCCATGACCCCGAGGTTAACGAGCGCATCCGCTCCTCCAGTCCTCGGATGCCACGCCGCTTACCATCTGGGTCACTGAGCTCGGGTGCCATAGCTCCGCCCCCTTCCGAACTGACCGACTTCCATCTACCCTACGGAATAAATTGTCGTGCCATTTCATTAAGGGTACTCTGTTCCTCGTACACCATGCTCTCACAGGTCGAGAGGGAGATCTAACACTAAGACTCATTCGATCTCTGTCACAATGGGCTAAATGTCTGTCCATGTGTGCCCTGATCTACCTGTGCCTTACCTGCATGTTTCCATGGGTCTTCCCAAAGCATACTTGTCTGCACCTGTGATGACGCCTCTCTCATTCCCTGTCTGTCTTTCTCTCTGTAGTAGTGCTTGTTAGGATAACTAAGAACAATTCAGTCTGTGTTGAGCTCTTTCCTTGGCACATGTTGTAGTATCGTAGTCAGTGAGGAATCTTTTGTTCATTTCAGCCCGGGTTTTATTTAATCCACACAGTTACAATGTATTCCTTTCAATGCTTCTGACTAGCCTCTATAACCAACACGAACCCACAGAAACTCTGCAGCTATATAAAGTGGAGCTTCCTCTGGTGGCTCAGCTCAGGACCGCACTTCTACATTCCCTCCCTTCTAAACTGTTTACCCATTCATACTTGAAATCCTTATATTATTAGTTTTATTTTTTAAAACCCACCGCTCTTAACCCCCAACACCCCCACCACCAAAGTTTCCAACAGATCTCTCTCTATATATATTTTTTTTTTGTGTGTGTGTGTGTGGGAAGGTTAGGGTAGACTGCCTTCCTTGTGAGATCAGGGTGCATTCTTGCCCTCTATACTAACAGATCTCACATTATCTAATATAAACCTTCAGATAACTTGCCGCTTTTCTTTCTCTGGTAGAGCGTCAGAGTTCCCCCTAGGGCAAGGGAGATTGTCCACTTATCTCCTAGTCCCCAGCAACTCTCTCAGCACCTCTCCCAGCTGGCCCCGGGGTAGGAGGTAAATCCTGGTACTCAACTGCAGGTATAACTCTTGGTATAATGGGTGGTACTGAGTCTGTGGCGGTCTCCACGAGCTCCACAGAGGAACCTTTCCATTCCCCCAGATTGTCCAGGGCTACCTCTGGTTCTGATCACTGACCTCCCATCAGACCGGGCCCGAATCTGGTCCACATGCCGACGTATCACATGTCCATTTCCCAGAATCGCCGTATAAGACACTGGTCCGGTACTTTCTTTAATCACCGCAGGAATCCTCTTTGGTCCACCACTAAAATTCCGAACAAAAACTCCATCCCCTGATCAGAAACTTCTCAGTTTTGACCCCTTATGAATTTCTTTTGCTTAATTTGTTTGTTTTGTACTCTGGTCTTCACACTGGGGATGAGGAGGTCTAACGTGGACCTCAACTTCTGAGACATTAACATCTCGTCTGGTGATAAACCCGTTGTAAAATGTGGTGTAAGTCGATAACTAAACAAGAATCTTGACACCTTAGCTTCAATAGTACCTCCTTGCATCTTCTTAATTCTGTCTTTTAAAGTATGAACTGCCCGCTCCGCCAGTCCATTAAACGAAGGGTGAAAAGGAGCAGAAGTCACATGATGGATGCCATTTTTCTTCATGAAAGTTTGGAATTCTATACTAGTAAAACAACTTCCATTATCTGATACTACCATTTCAGGTAATCCATGAATACTAAAACTTTGTCTCAATTTCTCAATTGTAGCAAATGATGTTGACACATTCATTGGATACACATCCATCCACTTTGAATGAGCGTCAACCAGCACCAGGAACATCTTTCCCAAAAAAGGCCCTGCATAATCCATACAAATTCTTCTCCATGGCTGCTCTGGCCACTCCCAGGGATGCAATGGAGCACTGGCAGGTGTTTTTCTGTTCTCCTGACAGGTAATACAGGACTGTTCTTCCTCTTCAAGCTCCAAGTCCATATTAGACCATCACGGGTAAGATCTAGCTAGCCCTTTCATTCTAGTGATCCCTGGATGTGCTTGATGTATTGTTTTAAAACGCCCTCCCTGCCCTGTCTAGGAATAGCTACTCGGGACCCCACAATACACATCCGTCTTGTACACTCAGTTCTAATTTCTGGGTGCAGTACAGCTTTAACTCTGATGCTTCCTCCATCTCCGGCCACCGTCTCATTACATACTCTCTAACTCAAGCCAATACAGGATCTCTTCCAGTCCATAGGTGGATTTGCATAGTACTCACCAGCAGGGTGTCCAAATGGTGCATCATTAACACTTGTCCCTGGATTCCTTTGTCCGTTACTTCCTCTGTTACAGGTAGACGGTTCAAAGCATCCGTGTTTCCTTGATATCTCCCTGCTTTGAACACAACGATGTATTCATATGCTCTCAAAGTCACAGCCCATCTTTCATGTGATGAGACAACACAGCACCAACCCCATACGGTGAGGCATCACATGATAAAATGAACTCCCGGTTTGCTAAGTAGTGAACGAGAACTTTAGAAGACTGCAGTCATTTTTTAGAACTCCCAAAAGCTCTTTCTTGCTCTTCCATCCAAGTCCACTTGATGTCTTTCCGCAACAACTGATGTAACAGAGCTAAAAGTGTTGAAAGATTAGGCAAGAATTTATTATAATAATTCAGTAATCCTAAATAAGCCTTCAGCTCAGTTACAGTGGTTGGGGCAGGAGCCTCTTGAATGGCCTTCACCTTTGCTTGTACGGGATGAAGTCCCTGGGCAGACCCGGTATCCCAGGTACTGTACTTCATTAGCCAAGAACATACACTTACTCCTTTTTAATCCAAGACCCGCCTTTTTTAGCCAGCTTAACACCTCTTCCAAATGGCACAGGTGCTCTTCAGTGGTGCCCCCCGACCAGGATGTCATCCGGATACACTGCCACTTTTGAAATGCCCTGCAACAGCCCTTCCATGATTCTCTGAAAAATAGAAGGAGCCTAGGAAACTCCAAAAGGTAAGCGGTTATAAGTAAACAAACCTTTATGGGTACTCACTGTTAGATACTTCTTAGATGACTCATCCAACACAATTTGTTGATAAGCGTGGCTCATATCCAATTTTGTGAACTGCTGTCCTCCAGATAACACAGCAAACAAATCCTCCATGCGGGGAATGGGATACTGTTCCAAGGAGGCTACTCGGTTCACTGTCAATTTATAATTGCCACAAATTCTAATGGTTCTATCCGATCACAAAACTTAACTGGCTTGATTATTTTCTCTCTCACAAGTCTGGCAATTTCAGCTTCCACCTTATTTTTCATTGCATAAGATACGGACCTTGGTTTAAAAAAACGTGGCAAGGTTTCCGTATTCACATGAATCTTGGCTTGCAACCCCTTCAATGTGCCCAGTTCTTCTTTAAAAACCTCTTCATGTCTTACCAACACATCTTGCAGTGTCTCTCTCTCTCTCTCTCGTAACTGGACTTGACAGACTTCTCTCAAATCCATTCTCACATTCTCCCGTATAGGTTTTCAAATGAATGGATTTTTTTCTAATGTAGGTGCTTTATTTCCTTTCCATCCTGCTTATTCAGCCTGATTCACTAGGGTCACGCTGCAACCAGTATCCACTTCCAATGTCACAGCCCTGTCATTTACTTCCATAATAACAGTTATTGGTCCAACTTTTGGAGTGCCAGCCCCCTTTACTCTAAACATTGTGAACATGTCTTCTTCCTCCTCTGCAGCTCCTTCAAGATTATAAATATAAATTCCGAGCATTTTCCTTGAATTTGCTTTCTGATGTTGGCCTACTCACATTTCCTTTATTTTTATTCCTACAAACTTTAGCAATGTGGCCTTTCAAACCACAACAATATATATATATATATATATATATATATATATATATATATATATATATATATATATATATATATACACATACACATGCGTTTGGTTTTATTTCTTGCTTTTCCCTTTAACCACCCCCCCCCCACACACACACATCCCCGTCTAGAACAAAACGTGATTGGCTGAAAAAAGAGGCCGACAGGTTATTTCAGACTGCAAAATTATGTGGCGCTGTTGTGTAATGCATCAATTTGTCCATGAAAGGGCTTTTGTGCATAAAATACATTACAACATGCATTTCGTCTCCAAAAACAAATGTATTTCATTTCAATCACAAAAGGCAAAATAGTTAAAAAAAGGTAAAAGAGAATTTTCATTTTGTGGACACAATTAAATAAAACTTTCATTTTGTGCACAAAATACACTTGTCCTTAGATCATTTTGTGGACATAATGAATAGTCAAGTATACATTTTGTCCACGAAAGCAAAGTCCGTTTTCAATTTCGTCTGCAAAATTATTTAACATAAAATTAACATTTTGTGAAATGAAATACACATTTTGTAGAACAAAATGATAATTATGTGCACAAAATGAAAAAAAGTTATTTAATTTTGTCCACAAATTGAAAACTTTCTTATACCTTTTTGTCCACAAAATGAAAACTCTATTTTGCCTTTTGTTGTTGAAATGCACGTTGCAATGTATTTTGCGATGTGGTTGAAATGCACGTTGCGATGTATTTTGCTTTTGTGGTTGAAATGCACGTTGCGATGCATTTTGCTTTTGTGGTTGAAATGCACGTTGCGATGTATTTTGCTTTTGTGGTTGAAATGCACGTTGCGATGTATTTTGCTTTTGTGGTTGAAATGCACGTTGCGATGCATTTTGCTTTTGTGGTTGAAATGCACGTTGCGATGTATTTTGCTTTTGTGGTTGAAATGCACGTTGCAATGTATTTTGCGATGTGGTTGAAATGCACGTTGCGATGTATTTTGCTTTTGTGGTTGAAATACACGTTGCAATGTATTTTTGCGATGTGGTTGAAATACACGTTGCGATGCATTTGCTTTTGTGGTTGAAATGCACGTTGCAATGTATTTTGCGATGTGGTTGAAATGCACGTTATGCATTTTGCTTTTGTGGTTGAAATACCTGCGTTGCAATGTATTTTACTTTTGTGGTTGAAATGCACGTTGCAATGTATTTTATTTTGTGGTTGAAATGCACGTTGCGATGCATTTTGCTTTTGTGGTTGAAATACGTTGCAATGTATTTTGCTTTTGTGGTTGAAATACGCGTTAATGTATTTTGCTTTTGTTGTTGAAATACACGTTGCGATGTATTTTGCTTTAGTGGTTGAAATACACGTTGCAATGTATTTTGCGATGTGGTTGAAATACTGCGTTGCGATGTATTTTGCTTTTGTGGTTGAAATGCGTTGCAATATTTTTGCGATGTGGATTTGAAATGCACGTTGCGATGCATTTGCTTTTGTGGTTGAAATACACGTTGCGATGTATTTTGCTTTTGTGGTTGAAATACTGCGTTGCGATGTATTTTGCGATGTGGTTGAAATACGCGTTGCGATGCATTTTGCTTTAGTGGTTGAAATACGTTGCAATGTATTTTGCGATGTGGTTGAAATACTGCGTTGCGATGTATTTTGCTTTTTGTGGTTGAAATGCGTTGCAATGTATTTTGCGATGTGGTTGAAATACTGCGTTGCGATGCATTTGCTTTTGTGGTTGAAATGCACGTTGCAATGTATTTTGCGATGTGGTTGAAATGCACGTTGCGATGCATTTTGCTTTTGTGGTTGAAATGCACGTTGCAATGTATTTTGCTTTGTGGTTGAAATGCACGTTGCAATGTATTTTGCTTTTGTGGTTGAAATGCACGTTGCGATGCATTTTGCTTTTGTGGTTGAAATGCACGTTGCGATGTATTTTGCTTTTGTGGTTGAAATGCACGTTGCGATGTATTTTGCTTTTGTTGTTGAAATGCACGTTGCGATGTATTTTGCTTTAGTGGTTGAAATGCACGTTGCAATGTATTTTGCGATGTGGTTGAAATGCACGTTGCGATGTATTTTGCTTTTGTGGTTGAAATGCACGTTGCAATGTATTTTGCGATGTGGTTGAAATGCACGTTGCGATGCATTTTGCTTTTGTGGTTGAAATGCACGTTGCAATGTATTTTGCTTTTGTTGTTGAAATGCACGTTGCGATGTATTTTGCTTTTGTGGTTGAAATGCACGTTGCAATGTATTTTGCTTTTGTTGTTGAAATGCACGTTGCGATGTATTTTGCGATGTGGTTGAAATACGCGTTGCGATATTTTTGCTTTTGTGGTTGAAATACTGCGTTGCAATGTATTTTGCTTTTGTGGTTGAAATGCACGTTGCAATGTATTTTGCTTTTGTGGTTGAAATGCACGTTGCAATGTATTTTGCTTTTGTTGTTGAAATGCACGTTGCGATGTATTTTGCTTTTGTGGTTGAAATACGTTGCAATGTATTTTTGCGATGTGGTTGAAATACGTTGCGATGTATTTTGCTTTTGTGGTTGAAATGCACGTTGCGATGTATTTTGCTTTTGTGGTTGAAATGCACGTTGCAATGTATTTTGCTTTTGTTGTTGAAATGCACGTTGCGATGTATTTTGCGATGTGGTTGAAATGCACGTTGCGATGTATTTTGCTTTTGTGGTTGAAATGCACGTTGCAATGTATTTTGCTTTTGTGGTTGAAATGCACGTTGCAATGTATTTTGCTTTTGTGGTTGAAATACTGCGTTGCGATGTATTTTGCTTTTGTTGTTGAAATGCGTTGCGATGTATTTTGCTTTTTGTGGTTGAAATACGTTGCAATGTATTTTTGCTTTTGTGGTTGAAATGCGTTGCAATGTATTTTTGCGATGTGGTTGAAATACGTTCGTTGCGATGTATTTTGCTTTTGTGGTTGAAATACGCGTTGCGATGTATTTTGCTTTTGTGGTTTAAAATACACGTTGCGATGTATTTTGCTTTTGTGGTTGAAATGCACGTTGCAATGTATTTTGCGATGTGGTTGAAATGCACGTTGCAATGTATTTTGCTTTTGTGGTTGAAATGCACGTTGCAATGTATTTTGCTTTTGTGGTTGAAATACTGCGTTGCAATGTATTTTGCGATGTGGTTGAAATACTGCGTTGCGATGTATTTTGCTTTTGTGGTTGAAATGCACGTTGCAATGTATTTTGCTTTTGTGGTTGAAATGCACGTTGCAATGTATTTTGCGATGTGGTTGAAATGCACGTTGCAATGTATTTTGCTTTTGGTTTGAAATGCGTTGCAATGTATTTTGCTTTTGTGGTTGAAATACGTTGCAATGTATTTTGCGATGTGGTTGAAATGCACGTTGCAATGTATTTTGCTTTTGTGGTTGAAATGCACGTTGCGATGTATTTTGCGATGTGGTTGAAATGCACGTTGCAATGTATTTTGCTTTTGTGGTTGAAATGCACGTTGCGATGTATTTTCGTGTACAAAATGGTGCATGACACAAAACGGCTCCCCATACAGAATCATTTCTTTGTGAATGCATCATCTAAATCGAATGGAATTCAGCTCCAGTACTTTCTTTTGTATCAGATCTTCAAGTCTTTTGCAGCGTTTTTTAAACAATTACAGGAAGACAGGTCAGTGATGCATAAAGCGTGTATTTAAGAGACCACCTGAGTTACGAAGAGGACACTATCTGACTGTCCCTGTGGGCCAGTCTCCAATACTTTGTACCAAAAGTAGGAACACATGCTACAAACTTAGAAAATATTTCATTGTATGTATTTCTTTAGTTATCCAGTGTGTACAGTGTCAGTTTATATAACAAGTAAATCTCAAGATTAAAAAAACTGTCATTTTCATTTGAGACACAGTTTTATTCAATGGCCATCCTACTATTATACAATTTGTACGCTACACTGACACCAAAAAACAGGTGCTTTTTATATTTAGCACAGTGTATTTAGCACAGTTAGTCTTTTTGAAGACTTATTGCTTGCTTTCCTATATTTAGCTAAATATAATACAGTCAAACCTGTATTAAGAGACCTCAAGTGACAGTCAAACAGTGGCCTCTTAACACAGGTGGTCTCTTAAAAGAGGGGCCCCCATACGTTTTCTACTTGTCTCCGACATGCCTTCCTGTAATTGTTTAAAATACTTTGTAAAAGACTCAAAGATGGAATATGAACAAAAGGAAGTCTTGTAACTGAATTACATAGATTTTGAATATGCATTTACAAATACATTATTTTGTGACAGCAAAAAATATGCCAGTTCTCCATTTCGTTTCAAAATGTTCTAGATAAAAGTCGACTAAAATGGTTGCTTAATGCAGGTTTGAGTCCATTGGAGGATTGTGGTCACTGGTCACGTTAGACATACAGGTAAATTAAAGTACAGCTTATCATTGGGAGGAATTTAAAGTGGTCACATGAGCAGGTTTGACTGTATATTGAAACCAAAAAGAGGCCACAGCTCTTATGTACAGCAGTACCGACACTATGTAAACTATCGGTTTCTATGTAAAGCTTTCTATGTAAAGCTTTTTAGGAAGCGTGTCTTCCTCCCTAACTACAGGCTACATTGCTGAGAAGAATACAGTATCCCCTCACATTTGAATTAAAAACACAGATTTCAGGATTATGTCATATGGTATGTTGTACCAGTTATGTGTGCAATTTTATTAAACCCTGGGGTCCCCTTCACTGCTGAGTAGCAAGTGAATACGGGACTGTGGGTGACACAAGACATAAGCCTGATCCGCTCCTTGCAAAGGGGACACCGCTCTTTTGTACAGCGGTATCGACAGTATGCTGCAGTGCTGGAAGTGCCAGGTCCAATCTCAAACTTCGCTGCATGAACCGGTAAAACCTCACAAGTATTCCATAGCTAATGCAAAGAACAGCTACATGGGAGGGGAGCTTGAGATATAGGCCTACTCTATTATCCACCGCTGAAACAATGACACTATTGTAATCACACAAGGGAACGTGAACCACAATTAAACTATCCATAGAACACTCGCTCAGTAACCTACTTTGCAAACTCATCCTACATTACAGTCATTCAAATTTATAACAAAAACAAATTAGAAAAAAACACAACAGCCATTTAAAGTGGAGATATCAAACACAAAACCCAATTTAGGAGGAGCAACTGGGGAAACCTTGTCAAACACCAAGCAAATCAGCACAATTGGAAAGGTGCTGGGGCCCAACATTCACACAATTGTTGCTTCTAACTTGGCTTCTTTTTTTGATCACTCCACTTTATCACTTGAAATGCTCTTTGTATAACAGAGTACATTGTGACCACTCCCTTATCAGCTGGGTTGTGTTTTTGTTAAAGATTATATTTAAATGTTGCACTCTTTAAACATAAGCTCTTCAGTATCTAAAGTACAATGTTATATTATATCTCCATCTACATTTTAAACAGTGGTTCTTTTTTCAGTTCAGGTATGAAGAGTGAACTGAGCAGAAAAGGTTAATTGTTTAATGATTTAACTCATTTACAAGTAGTGGTCTGGGCTTTTCCAAAAGCATAGCACAGACTGATGGATCCTTTATTTAAAAACAAAACAAAACCAACAAAACGCATGCGCTATTAACCACACTTTTAACATAGAAATTGCATAGATCACATACAACCTAACCATGATACAATGCCTATACATAGAGATGCTTTTAAAAAAAAAGAAAAAAAGATAAAACACACACACAGCGGTTAATATCCCTATGCACTTATTAATCAAGAGGAATACTTACAGCTAAAGTCCTGTTTCTCCACATTACAAGAAAGATCGTGTAAATGTATTTGTAAGTTCTACGGGTTATCAAGTTCCATATCTTTAAGAAACACACGTTAGATATGATATTAAATCACATATACTGGTAGCTAACCTAAACTTGAAATTTCAAAACTGTGTCACCCTGGTTTTATAGAAGTGACCCACACGTCAGTCATAAGCAAATCGAAATCTGGATAATATATACATTGTATATATATATATATATATATATATATATATATATATATATATATATATATATATATATATATATTTTTTTTAAATACCCACAACCAATAACAACATGCAGACTGCAGAAACATTTACACGTGTCTCCTGAACACTATTAAAAATGACACGGCAACATTGTACTGTTTTGAACAAAGCTGTTAATGAAGAAAATATTAACATTGCATTGTAACATTCTGTTCTGAACAGAAGTAGTGATTAAATGTTAAAAATATATGAAACTCTTGGAAACAATGTAATGCGCTGTATAGGCTACTTTTTCTTTTGTAATTCAAATTATCTGCATGTTTATTTTCCGTTACCAACAATGTGTATGCTTTTATTGTTATTATTATGTATGTATGTATCGCCCAAGTCAACTGACAGCTGTCACAATGACAAAAAAATAAATTAAAAAAATCCCAATACAGTTCAGCCTTTACATTAATGCTGATTTTATCTTGTAACAGTGTAAAGTGCACGAGGTGGGAGTTGTAAGGGACGCATGACATAAGCTTGATTGTGACAGTGTGTGTATAAGAAAACAGCAACCAGGCGAGTATAGGGCAAAACCTGTGACACCAGCCGGTGACTGCGGTAAAGTGAGCACGCTGTTCTAATTTTGGGTTGAAATACTTTTCACGTATTTGGATTGAGGCATGATCACACACACGAGATAAATTCCGATAAAATTTTACACTAAGATTACACGAAGTGGAGAAACAGACACACACTCAAGCAGCACTAACTCTTAAAATGAGATGTTTGCAAAGTGGGCCAGTTAAGAGGAAGTGAGCGAGCCCTGTCACAGTATAACGAGTCTATAATACAGAAGATACAAAAGAGGGGGAGGAGGAGGGTGTGGCAAGCCAAATGATCAATACCTCTAAATCATTTGAAGATTCCTAAATACATTTTGAGATATCGCCAACAATTTACAGATTAATCTAAACAGGGCTTTGAATGAGAGATCTAAAATGCATTTGGAGACATCACTAAATAATCATTTGTCTTGACAACGCACATACACATTGACACCAGGCAATCACCAAAAACACTCCTGCCCTCATTTTTAAACAATAACTTTGTGTTGAAGTCATCTAAAAAAAACCTCAAGCTTCAAAAGCCTGATTCCAGGACTTGTACGTTTCACAAAAAAGCGCTGAAACAGAAGAGCTGCAAGGGCGGCTAAAAAAAAAAACAGCTATTGCCTCAGCAAAGTGTTTATTGTTTAAATGAAATGGAAATGTTCAAATTAACTAGACTTTTAAAATGTATATTGAACTCAAATACATTAAGGAGTTACACAAACTTACTTAGGACTGCAGCCAGATCCGGAGAAAGCTCTCGCAACTCAAACTAAATGAGTAGCTCAACTTATTTTTATTAAGGCAATGATGGGGAGGATGGGGGGGTGGGAGTTTTGTAGTTTGTTGCTAATGTATTTAAATGTGTTATATGTACTGTATTTACATTAGTACTGCCATAACTACAGTGGAACTGAAGGGACTTTTTTTGCACCTGGGAATCAGTTCCAGTAGTTTGTTGTCAATTTACCGTCATTAACTGCGGTCTAAGCATAGAAATAATAATATAAAGAGGGGGAAGGGGCCCGGGGAGTGGAAGAGGGGGGTGTTAGTAACACAAAGAAGGAGGAAGGGGAGCTGGTGGGTAAAATGGTTTGTTGATTTTAACACAAAATGAATGAACACTGAATTGTGTTATATTTCATACATTATTTTTTAGAGGTTAAAGAGAAAGTGGGAAAAAAAAAGAAAATGAAGCAAGCTATTTAGGGCAGGGAAGTAACAAGCGCAGAGAAACGGCTTTCTGTGATAATACACCCACGCCTTACCTGTAAGATTCCTACAAAAACAATAATGCGCTAAAATGAATGCATGTGGAGGGTGAATGTTAGCGGACACCGCAAAACTTGGTAACATCATAAAATACTTGTATTATTATTATTAGCTAGTATTAGTAGTAGTATTTGGAATCAAAACATTGTGTTGTTAGAACTACTTTCTAAATACACCGCAGAGTCTGTTATCTGCAGCTACAGCAAATCCGTCAGAACTCCTCGGAGCAGGACTAACTCATTGAGATGCAAGTGGCTTGGATGCAATCATACACTAGTTTAAAAATTGAGAGGTGTGCCAAAGTAAGCAGGGAACGTCCTCAAATGCCCAACAAGTTGAGATCGAACCATGCGGCGTTGCAAGACTATTTTTTCACCGCAAATCTGTTATTGAAAATGGGACGTAGCTGCAACTGTTTCAGACTGGCATTGCACCTGAAAAGTAATGCTGTGCCATCACGTCTCCTTCAAAAATGAGGATGTGCTCTAAAACTTTGGTTTCAGCCCGAGTCATTCCCTCGCTGGCTATGGCCGGTTGTCCACAGGGACAGCGTGTAATTGGCTAAGCGCTGCCCGGGCGCCTGCAAGCCTGGGGAATGGGTCTTCATATGGGAATGTGTTCTCTAATCTATGGGGGAAACGCATTTGGAAAAGAAAACTAATGTTAAGCTAATTAAAGATATAGAACACTTTTGAACATAGAAATGCTACTCTAATCTTGTATATATCCAATTCAAATAATAAGCAAATATAAAATAAATATCATTAAATGAATCATTGACCTTCATGATAGACCTGCATGACTGATTCTGATGAAGCAGGTCACACATATTCACAACATTCCCATGTTGTTATCCCTTTAAAAAACTGAGTTGATTCTGTTAAACTGGTGGGACTATATTGATGAAATGCATACTGTTCTATACTACACTTTCTAAATTCTTTACTTTAAATCGGCAAGGGCAATTAAAATAATCAAGAAGTAAAAAAAAAATTACCTTTAAAGTGCACACAAACAATTACAATACAGATATTACTCTTGTTGTATTGTCACTGTATTAATAATATACTGTATTGTAATGTTTTTTGTTTGTTTTTTTACCGGTTTAGATTACTCGCCGCCAGCAGTATTAATGAATGTATTTATTTTCTCAGTTCAGGTCGATTGATGATCCTTTTCAGTCATGTCTTATACTTTCCAAAACATATATAAAGCTTTTTTTTTTTTTTTTTCGCTTGTAGATGTACTGCTGTCTGATACATCCTTATTGCAGGGGTTTCTTACATTAACACAAAGGATTAATAATAGCTTTTCCCCACCTGTCAGTAAATGACTTTGCATTATGAAGAAGGTCTCTTTCAAGAAAGAGAAACATTCTGTAGTAATTGAAGAACAACTTTGTGGACCAACGCTCACTGTTAATGTCAGAAATCTCAAACTTCTTTTTGCAGTGATATACAGTAAACAAATAGAAATGATGTGCTTTAATATGCAATATATAAACACGCATACATGTATTAGTATGCATTTGTAGTTTATTCTACTTGGCAAAACATTATCTTCTCACTTTTGATTTCTTTTCAGTACCTACAGTATACAAGATCATAACCATTTACAGTATGAGTATTGACAGTCTTTTTCGTATCCAGCAGGCAGTGTGTATTTATTTGATGCAAATCAGTGTGTTCCTCGATGAACAAGAGGTTTTGTTCAAGCCGGGCCATGTAAAGCTGTCAGTCAGATCATTAGTTTAACAATGCGAAATACAGCTTTGACAGCAATAATCACAAACACAATAACCACGATGTTCAATAAACAAAAAGCAATTGCAGTTTAAAATAGGAGGAGGAGGCACAACAAATGCATTGCATTCTTTATTAACATTTATACAAGGCGGCTTACTTTTTTTTTTTTTTAAACTAGTGAGCAACAATACAAGCCAGCAAAGAGGATAATAATAATATTGTACAGTGCCCCTGCATGGGGGGGGGGTATTGAAGGCACAAATTATTATCACTGATTACCAGTTTTATCAAGACAGAAATACAGATGTGACCCGTGTGTGCTGAACTGTGTTCAAATTCAAAGTGCTTTATTGGCATGACGAGAGCACTCAGGATTTGCCCCCCTTTGAGCTGGTTGAAAAATCAACTTTAAAACAGTACCTTTGTTCAAACCTGCGCAGATATAATGAAAATTAATCCACGAGGCAAAACAATTGACACACTTGTGCATTTCAAGTGAGGGCTCATTCTTCTAGTTATTTGACATGTTATATCTTCATATTTTAATGTCCCCAATTTCCTTTAAACAAATCCTTTCCTTCCTTGAAACAGATGAGTAATCTAGTCATGTCATGCAAACTCTGCATTCTTGTGGGCCAGTGGGAGTGCTCTCAGTGTACCTGTGTCTGGGCTGTGGGCTGGACTGACCAGTATATATACAAGTCATGTCCTGAAGGGTTTCAAGAGACTGCTCCCAGAGCCCCGGCTTCTAACTTCCAGCTTCCATTCACTCTTTAGAGACAGACAAACAGCCAGACAGCCAGACAGCCAGACAGAGAGAGAGAGAGACAGACAAACAGCCAGCCATCCAGCGAGAGAGAGAGAGAGAGAGAGAGAGAGAGAGAGAGAGAGACATCGAGCGACGATGGGGTTTGTGTGTGGGCTGTTTTGTCTTTTTCTTGCTGTTTTCATCCATGGCTACCTGCTAGTAACCAGATCACAAGTCCAATGAACTAAAGACGGAGCTCTGTTAAAAGATTCCAAGATGTCATGTACCTGGGGCATTGGGTAAGCATCAAAATGGGTCTTTGCATTGAGCTTCTGGTAATCAACACAAAACCGATACGTTCCATCTCGCTTCTCGACCAACACCATAGGTGCCACCCATGCAGATGCTGAGGGGTCGATAATCCCATCTTTAAACATCTGTTGTAAATATTGCCAAATAATATCTTTTTTCTGACTGGACACTCTGTAAGCTCTACTTCTTACCGTAACTTCATTGTGCATGTAGATGGCATGGCGAGCAGCTTTAATCTTCCCCAATTGTGAGGTGTACACAGAGGGCCACTGCTCCATCAAGACCACAAGCTCCTGCCTCGGAGAATTATCTTCGCCTGCATTGACAATAGTAATAGATGGTTCGGTTCCATCCTCAGATAACAGATTGGTATTCTTTTCTTCAAAACCAAGTTGTCAAGGAAAAGCAACATACAAACTCAATTCATAAAAGTATTCAGTTCCTCCCTGTTGTAAGAAAGGGTAAAAAACAGTAACCACAGGATTGTTTCATTCTGTACCTCTGGTTCACGAGGTCTATCTGCGTGTGTGTCTTCATCAGGAAAACGAGTACTAGTATGAGTGGAAATACTAAGTGTGCATCAGACATGATGAATGTATCCAGGTGCCAATACTCGCCATGAAAATCATAGGTGAAACCGACCTTTCCTAGGCAGGTATTTGACTGTCCGTTAGCTAGCACAAACGTCTGCTCATGACAGGGAACAAGTTCTTCTTCTGGCCTGTGTACTTGCTGCCAGATAGAATTGTTCATTAAGGTGAAGGTACATCCTGTATCCACTAAAGCAGGTCCTTGCCAGTCTCGCACTGCAATATTGACAGACAGTAAAGAAAAGTCTGGGCTCTTTAACTTCTCTGGGTTACCAGCCTTGAGGTTCTGCATCATCCCTGCTTCGCAGGGTTTCTTTGTAGCACTGTGGGTGACCTTCTTACAGCTTTTGTCAGTGGAAGTTTTGCTGTTAATCTTGGCGCAGTACTTTTTTTGGGCTGCCCAATCACACTCCACCATGGTCCCCACTCTGATCAGGGGTCGCAAACTCAAATGCCTACAGGGGCCAGGCAGGTAACATGAATGAGTGAAGTGGGCCGGGTGTAAGAAAAATCAACTGCCAAAAATGCAATCAAATTTCTTTATTTTTACTGAACTATGGTGTAAGCACGTAACATAATACAAACATGTATGATATTGGAGATTGTATTTTAAATTCGAAATTGAAAAATACAAATTGAAAAATAGAAATATTTAATTATTATATTTTTCTTTCGTAATTCGTTACTCCTTTGATTTGGAACCAGAAACCTGACTCCATTTCTTCTGCAGCAAGATGTCAATGTCAGGTCTTGTATTTTGCGTTGCGATGTGTAGTACAGAATTCAGCCTTGAATCTTTTAACTGGGAGCGATATTTAGTTTTATTCAGTTTCATAACGGAAAACAGCTGTTCACAAACGTACGTACTTCCGAACATGGATAGAATCTTTGCACAGTTTTTTTTATATTTAGGGTAACTACTCCCGAGATATTTGTAGAATTCAGGTATTCCAATGTCGTTATATTTAGTTTTCAGTACCGTATTGCACTGCAGTTCAATAACTGCCATTTGTAGCTCTTCATTCACACTATCAATATTAATTGAGAAAGGCAAACTGAACCATGTTAGTTCATTTTCATAAAGTTTGAAATCAGAGAACCTTTTTTGGAATTCAGTCTTCAACTCCACAATTTTGGGAATGTAGTTCAAGCCATCACTTTCATTTCTGGAAACTGATTTCAGTGTGGGAAAGTGGGCCAGATTATTCCTTGCCAAATGAGTTTCCCAAAGACACAATTTCGCTATAAATGAGCGAATCGAATCATACATTTGTGTAACTACTTGTGAATGCCCTTGCAGAGAAATATTCAAAGTGTTTAGCTTGCTTGTAATGTCAACCAAAAAGGCCAAGTCTTTGATCCAATCTTCGATGGTGAGCTGAGGCAGGGATTTTCCTTTGGATGACATGAACAAGTCGATTTCTTTCAACAATTCAAAAAATCTCTTCAGCACCACGCCACGACTAAGCCACATAACCTCCATGTAGTACAGCAGACTACAATATTGTGCATCCAATTCATCAAGCAAAGCATTGAACTGTCTGTGGTTCAAGCCACGAGAGCGTATCCAGTTCACAGTGTTAATTACTACGTCCATGGCGTGTTCCATTTTTAACTTTTTAGCACAAAGCGATTCCTGGTGAATGATGCAATGAACGGACTTAAGTTCCGTGTCCTTGCAAAACATTGTCACCTTGGATTTAAGTTTCGTAACAAGTCCGACATTAACACCGACCATCGCAGGAGCACCGTCTGTAGTCACGCTTACTAATTTTGACCAGTCTACATTAAACTTTTCAAGACTTTTCTCAACACATAAAAATAAGTCATTTCCTGATGTTGTGCCTGTCATGGGCACCATATCCAAAAGTTCTTTGGTCACATCAAAATTCTCATCGACACTACGATTAAATATAGCTAACTGGGTGGTATTATTTATATCTGTGCTCTCATCAGCTGCAATAGAAAACGCCACAAATGATTACATTTTTTCACGCAACTTGTCCTGTAAGTTCTCAGCCATATCTTTAACACTCTGAGCAACAGTATTTCCGGTTAGATATACATTTGCAAATGCTTGTTTCTGTTTGGGACATATAATTTCTGCTGCACTCAATAGACACTCTTTTATAAACTCGCCATCTGTAAAAGGTTTTGATGCCCGGGCAATTTTTTCACTTAATACATAATTGCATTTCACAGCAGCATCACTTATTTTATTCGCATTCAAAAACAAACCCTGTTGAAATTTCAGTCCTTTTTTTTCATCACGCATCTTTTCCGTATACTGGTCATAGTTCTTACTATGGTTTGTTTCATAATGGCATCTTAAGTTGTATTCTTTCGACACAGACACAGACACGCTTTGTTTGCATATTTCCCCTTTCCAGTACATTGTCAGACCCTGTCCGACATCATCGAAAAGACGCAAAGCGCAGGTCTAGTCGTTTTTTCTCCGGAATAAGCTTTGAGATGTTATACTAATACAATAATGACTTGGACTGCATTATCGAGGAGTTTGGTGATAAAACGAGTGACCAGGAGAGGATTTACCTACCAGCGCTCTGGAAGAAGCCATCTACTAGTCAGTTCTGTATCCTCCACCCCACTGCTCCTACTGTGCCTTTTGTCTTGCTTGTCCTGCTATGACTGTCTCTCACATCCCTGTTCTGTCCTCCGTCCTCGTCCTCTGCCCTCCCTCCGCTACTGCTCCTCCAACCCCTCTAACCTCATTTCTCTGCCTCCCCCCCCTTTTACACTCTCTGGTGCACTCTGGAACTGTCACTCTTCTGCTAACAAAGCTGATTTCATCTCTGCCTTTGCCTCCCACCTCTCGCTCGATTTCCTTGCTCTCACTGAAACCTGGCTGTCCCCTGATAACACTGTTACTCCTGCTGCCCTGTCCTCTCTCTACGTCCTGTCCCATACCCCGCGTCTCACTGGACGGGGAGGTGGGACGGGTCTTCTCCTCTCTCCCTCCTTACTCTTTTCTGTCCCCTCTGATCTCACCTCCCTCTCTGTCACTACCTTTGAATTTCATGCAGTCCAACTAACCTCTCCCTGTCAACTCCTGCTCATTGTTTTGTACCGCCCCCTGGGCCTCTCACTCACTTTCTGGATGAACTCGACTATCTACTCTCCTCCCTCCCCTCTCTGTCTACCCCGACTGTCCTGTTGGGTGACTTCAACATCCATCTCTCCACCCCCAGCCACTCTGCTGGATTCCTCCCTCTCCTTCACTCCTTCGACTTCTGTCTCTCTCCGTCCCCTCCTACCCACAAAGCTGGCCGTCAACTGGACCTCACCTTCTCCAGGGCCTGCTGCCCCTCAACCTCTCTGTCACCCCCTGGACCTCTCTGATCACTATTTCATCTCTTTTCTCTGTCTCCCCCCCCTCTCCCTGCTCCTCCTACCCCCTCTGTCACCTCTCGCCGTAACCTCCGCTCTCTCTCCCCTCTGTCCTTGCCTCCTGCTCTCTCTCACCTCCCTCCTATCGACTCCTTTTCACAACTCTCCGTAGACTCTGCTACCTCCACCCTCTTCTCCTCCTCACCTCCTCCCTCGACTCCCTCTGTCCCTCACCTCCCGACCACTCGCCCCTCCCTCCCCATCCCTGGCTCTCCTCTGTGCTCCGGCTCGGCAAGAATCACACTGCGATCTGCTGAAAAGAAATGGAAGAGAACCAAACTCCCTGCTGCCCTAGACCTTTACCGCACTCTTCTCCTCCTTCTCCTCTACTCTCTCCTCTGCTAAATGTGCTTATTTCCAATCTGTAATCAAGCCTCCACTAACAACCCGTAAACTATTCTCTACCTTCTCCTCCCTCCTAAACCCTCCCCCCCCTCCTCCCTCCTCTATCTCCCCTGACGACTTTGCCTCCTTCTTCTCTCTAAAATCTCAGATATCCATACTCTTTAACACCTCTCCCTCCCCCTGCACCCCTCCTGCTCCAACCCCACACCACTACATCCCCTACTAACTCGCCCTCCTCTCCACCTTCTTGCCCCTCTCAGACTCTGACCTCTCCTCCCTGCTCCAGGGTCACAAACCCACCACGTGTGCCTTGGACCCCCTCCCCACTCACCTCTTTCAAGCTGCTGCTCCTGCTCTACTCCCCTTCATCTCCTCCCTCTCAACACCTCTCTACTTTCTGGCATCTTCCCCTCTGCCTTCAAAAAAAGCCTCTATCACTCCCCTCCTCAAAAACCTACCCTCGACCCCACCTCCCTCCAGAGCTACCGTCCTGTCTCCCTCTACCCTTCCTCTCCAAAACCCTCGAGCGGACTGTACACCGCCAGCTCTCTGCTTTCCTGTCCAACCACTCTCTGCTTGACCCTCTCCAATCTGGCTTCCGCTCTGCTCACTCCACTGAAACCGCCCTTCTCTCTGTCACCAACTCACTTAAGTGTGCCCAGCTGCCTCTCTCCTCTGTCCTAATTCTCCTCGACCTCTCTGCTGCCTTTGACACTGTTGATCACTCTATTCTACTATCATCTCTTGCTGACCTGGGGATCTCTGGCACTGCTCTGGCCTGGTTCTCCTCCTACCTCTCCAACCGCACTTACCAGGTAACCTGGCGTGGAGCAACCTCCACCCTCACCCTCTCTTGACTGGAGTCCCCAAGGGTCAGTCTTGGGTCCTCTCCTGTTCTCTCTCTACACCCCGCTCCCTGGGCCCCTCATCGCATCCTATGGTTTCTCATACCATTTCTATGCTGATGATGCTCAGATTTTCCTCCTTCCCCCCCTCTGACTCCACCATCTCCTCCGTATCTCTACCTGTCTGTCTGCTATTTCCTCCTGGATGCACTCGCATCACCTCAAACTCAACCTCTCTAAATCTGACCTCCTTTTCTTTCCCTCCTCCCCCCTCTGATCTCTCTATCTCTGTTCCTCTGGAATCTACCACACTCTCCCTCTTCCTCAGCTTAAAAACCTTGGAGTCACCCTGGACCCCTGCCTCTCTTATTCCCAGCACATCTCCACTCTGGCACGCACTTGCAGATTCTTCCTGAGCAACATCCGAAGAATCCGACCCTTCCTCACCAACTATGCTGCCCAGCTCCTGGTCCAGGCCCTGGTACTCTCCCGCCTAGACTACTGCAACTCCCTCCTGGCTGGCCTCCCTGCGTCCGCCACCCGTCCGCTCCAGCTCATCCAGAACTCTGCTGCTCGCCTGGTGTTCTCTCTACCTCGCTTCGCCCACGCTACTCCACTACTCCGCTCGCTCACTGGCTCGATCACCGCTCGCATCCAGTTCAAGACTCTTGTACTAGCCTACAGATGCCTTGATCAGACTGCACCCAGCTACCTCCAGACCCTCATCTCTCCCTACACCCCCACTCGACCTCTCCGCTCCGCCTGCACTAGAAGACTGGCTCTACCTCCGCTACGCTCCCCTGCCTCCCGAGCCCGCTCCTTCTCCACCCTTGCTCCGCAGTGGTGGAACGACCTTCCTACAGATGTCAGGACTGCCCAGTCCCTGACCACATTCCGCGCCTCCTTAAGACTCACCTCTTCAAACAGCACCTGTAGAACTCCTCTGTTGTATCCTGGGACACTATCACCCTTCATTTAAATATGCTTTATTTTGCTCTTATCTGCCCCTATTTTACTGCATTTAATCCTGTACCTCAGAATATTGTAATCTCCCAAGTGTTTAATCTGTAGTATTTTGTACTTAATCATATCCTGATGTAACTATCACTACTTAATCATATCCTGATGTAACTTTCACTATTATCTGCTGTATTATTGAATTGTGGTTTGTCACACTTGAGAATTATTGTATTTCTTGTTCTTATTGTATGACTTATATTGTAACACTTGAATGTATTTGTATTTGCTTGCGATTGTAAGTCGCCCTGGATAAGGGCGTCTGCTAAGAAATAAATAATAATAATAATAATTATCAGTATGCACGTCTATAAAGAGGTATGTGAAAAATGCAGCGAACACGGGGTGGGGCTTGGCTGGACATATAGTACTGATGTTGTTTTGCATTGCAAAGCATTTTTAAACCTGTTTTACTCGGAAAAAATATATATTTTAAACAGCACGTGTAAAATAAACAGCGCGTGTGAAAATAAATTGGACCTGACGCGCCTGACAAGCGCTGAATAAATTGACTGCAAAGGGTTAAACACGCAGGAATATTCTTCACTTCCACAAAGAAATATGCTCTCCCACTTTTCTTGAAACACGCGGCCCTCTTGGTCTATCTTTCATTTTCCCACTTTTGATAGAGACATGGTTACAAGAAATATTTCACTTTAATCTTAACTCTACTATAAGAAAAACAACAGTGCAAGCACGATGACAAATGGCAACCTCAGTGTCAGGGAGACAATAGGGAGTGGTGGAGACTGTGGTGAACTGGAGAGTGCATGCCCCGTCTAAAGGGGCTGCCGCTACTCAGCTCCAGACGATTGTTGCCATGCGAGAATGCGATCTTCAGAGTTTAAAAAATTTAAAACAATGTGCGGGCCAAACAGTTTGCAACCTCTGCTCTACAGTCTTCACTGCTCCTCGTAGACAGCTAGCAAGTTTCGGGTTGCTGTTATACAGTATTCTTCTGACTAACTCGTGTTGTTCAATGTCCGGTCTCCACTTCAAACACAGAGCACAGTAATTGTAGGTGAAGCTCTTCTGGCTTTTGCACCCTGTCCCTCAAACAATCTTCTACCTCTTGTAACATAGCAGGGGGGGGTTAAAATCCTCCTGCATAAGACATGTCTTGGCACATTTTTGTTAGTTGTTTTATTGTTTAATTGTTTTATTATTTGTTAATTGTTTTATTGTTAATTATCCCCTGCACCTGGAGGTAATTGTAAATTAGAACCGGGTGCAGGGGTATTTATGAGAGGCAGTCAGTCTGCTCGAGGCTGCTAAGGAGAAGGAGGCAGGAGAGGTGTTCTGCTTCCTAGCAGTCGTGAGGAAGAAATAAACAGTGAGTCAGAAGAAGTGTGTTTTGTGTTCGGCAGGTAAACGGCTTAGCCGTCCTGCAGATTAGTCAGGTTGCCGTTGTGTGTAGTAAGCGCTCCAAAGGAGCTAGGTGTTTATTTTGTGTTTTGTTTGTTTTGGTGTTTATTAAAAAATATTGCAATAATCGCTGAAAAAATCCATTCTTGTGTCCTGGGTCTATTTTTAAAGGGGCAACGAACCGCAGAAGTGGTGAGTTCTTTTACACTCTGTAATAAAATCAGTGGATAGGAAGGATTTCAAAAAAGCGGTTCTAAAATGACTCCACGTTTGCACATGGGCTCGTTCCGCAATCCTCCAACTCTTGGCAGGCCCTTTCAGTACAGAGGATAGTGTAGCCATCACCTCGGAATCCAACATGGGCCTCACAGCAAGGAATTCCTCACTGTTCTAGGTAATCCAAATGATCAGAAGACAACTCGTCAGCTTCAAACTCCAGAAAGTGGATTCTGATTGGGAGTTTAACACTGTGTGATACTCTGTTGTCTCTTCCTGTTGTCCCTGTAGTAAAGGTCAACTCATCAATTCTGTTGAACCCCCCAGTTGATCGTGTCTTAAACATTGGGTTGCTGTCCCTGGTATTTTATTTCAACCCTTTCAACTCATGCTTCCACAGCTTGTCACGTCTTTGCAGACAGTCAGCCACTGATTTGACCAGCCTTCTAACAGTGTTCTGCACCAAAACTTCAACCCACTCAAATCGTTGATCGATATATTCACAAAGCGATTCCTCCCTATTTAATGTACTAGACTGAAATAGTTGATGCTCTTGCCTAATCCCCTCCACCTGCTCTTTCAGCTGGTTTAATAAAGTTACTTCAACCAGGGTTTCTACAATAGATGGGACAAGTAAGGGAGTTTCCTCCTCACTTAAATCAAGTAGCTCAGAGGAACCAATTTTACTAACATACAATTCATCTAATAATGAACTAATCTCACAGATAATGTCTCTTCGAGTTGTAAAGGATCCAGCTGTAAAATCATTCCAGCCTGGGTTTTCTTTGGCCCTGGTCTGATCTGCTAACAATTCTTCTAAACTATTGGCCATGATAACGAACAAACAGCCAATTTAGTGGAAAAAAAACCCTGAGTTGCAAGGAATATATCAGGAACACCAAATATACACATATATTTAATTTGCATATGGATTTTTCCCCGTATGGTTTCCCACATCTATACAAATTACTTTGTCTTTGCTCCATAACCCACTATAGCAATCAAGAAAAGGACATTCCTCACTTGCATCCAGATCAAAACAGCGTTTAATCATTTCGGTCTATATCAGTAATGTAGACTTAGAGAGAAAATGGTACCAGGCCCCGAATACAGACTAGATGAGAGACTTAACTACCAGCACTAGAACAAACATATACATAGCAGGCTCGCCAATTCTAACACTATTCGCAGATAACCAGTCATATGCGATTTCCTAACAGGAAATGAAAATACAGCAACACATAAACAATACCCCCCACTCACACGGCGGTGAGCCCACGTACCCAAACAGAATAAAGCAGGTACAAACAATTGATAACAGTCTGTACAAAAAAGTAAAGAAAAGAAGTCCAAATATTCAGTTCCAAAGTGAAAAAAAGAAAAAAACACATTACCAAAATAAAGTGCACCGAATGTCCATTCATAAAACAATCACTTCCATCGGTATGGCAAAAATAACAATTAAAAAATGGGTAAATCTCACCAGATGGCTTTCTTATGTTCTTATATATATATGGGAACTAAATACTAATTTAAAAACAAGCCTGGTCTCTTTACACACGTTTTAGTTCAATATCTAAATGTGAAAGGTAGAATATTATGAAACTGGGAAAGAGCTCTTGGAGGACAGGCCTTTTCAAGGAGGAAACGTTTTTCGTGTTTTTTTAAACAAAACAAAAAAAAAATCACAGTTTCTCATGAATAGTCATACATGGTATCAGGCAAAAGATAACGGGTTAATGTTAAGTAAACAAAAGTTCCCATCTGACTGAATCATTTTAAAGAAAACTATGACGTTTGCAGAGCTTTTTGAGATGTTATAGTAATAAAATAATGACTTGGATAAAACTTATTGAAAATAGAGTTTGGTTCATAAAACATCTGATCCGGAATGATCGTTCCCAGGTTGTAAAAATAAAATAAAACACGTTTTAAAGAAAAATGGGATAGATGATAAAGCGTGATCCGTATCGATCGCGACTATTATATTGTATTATTTTTATACATAGGTGATTATATATTTATAAACTAAAATGGAGATGCCTAGTGAGTTTCTTTGTTCCATTATTCCTTCCATTTAAAAGATGCCCAGTCCCTTGACTGTGAAAAAATTTTATATTAAACAAACAGCGGCTAAAATTAACTCGTTGCCCCTTTGAAAATTAATTAGACCTGGGCGTGACTCAAGCGCTGGCGCAATTAATTTAATGGACACAAAATAAAACAAATAAAAATCTATGGTTAATGTTTAAACCTTTTTCTCAGGGTATATTGTATAATAGAATCATAGGACCTCATTGTATAAAACTGTATAGAAAGTAGGTTCTTTCAGGGGAACATCTGCTTTTTAATTAGGTTCCCAGGTTGTAAAAAATAAAATAAAACACGTTTTAAAATGGGATAATTCCCTAAATATAGATGCCCAGGTGTGGATTATATATTTATAAACTAAAATACAAACTTCCCAATATTTTTAACCATCCATTCTTCCTTCAATTTTAACAAGATGCCCAATCCCTGCAAAAAGAAGCATTTCTCTATATATATATTTATATATATATATATATATATATATATATATATATATATATATACAGTGCCTTGTATTCAGACCCCTGACCAATTCCCTCATATTACTGAATTACAAATGGTATATTGAAATTTCGTTCTGTTTGATATTTTATTTTAAAACACTGAAACTCAAAATCAATTATTGTAAGGTGACATTGGTTTTATGTTGGGAAATATTTTTAAGAAAAATAAAAAACTGAAATATCTTGCTTGCATAAGTATTCAACCCCCACACATTAATATTTGGTAGAGCCACCTTTCGCTGCAATAACAGCTTTAAGTCTTTTGGGGTAAGTATGTACCAGCTTTACACACAGTGTCGGAGTGATTTTGGCCCATTCTTCTTGGCAGATTTGCTCCAGGTTGTTCAGGTTGGTTGGACGACGCTTGTGGACTGCAATTTTCAAATAGTGCCACAGATTCTCAATGGGATTGAGATCAGGACTTTGACTTGGCCACTGTAGGACATTCACCATTTTGTTCTTGAGCCACTCCAATGTTGCTTTGGCCTAGTGCTTGGGATCATTGTCCTGCTGAAAGGTGAATTTCCTCCCAAGCTTCAGTTTTTTAGCGGACTGAAGCAGGTTCTCTTGGCAGTATTTCCCTGTATTTTGCTCCATCCATTCTTCCTTCAATTTTAACAAGATGCCCAGTCCCTGCTGATGAGAAGCATCCCCACAGCATGATGCTGCCCCACCATACTTCACTGTAGGGATGGTGTGTCTTGAGGCATGGGCAGTGTTAGGTTTGCGTCACAGATAGCGTTTTGAGTTTTGGCCAAAAAGCTCTATCTTGGTCTCATCTGACCACAAAACCTTTTCCCACATCGCAGCTGGGTCACTCTCATGCTTTCTGGCAAACTCCAGACGTGCTTTCAGATGGTACTTTTTGAGTAACAGCTTCTTTCTTGCCACCCTCCCATACAGGCCAGTGTTATGCAGAGCTCTTGATATGGTTGACTGGTGCACCATTACTCCACTCCCAGCCACTGAACTCTGTAGCTCCTTCAAAGTGATTATTGGCCTCTCTGTGGCTTCTCTCACAAGTCTCCTTCTTGTTTGAGCGTTGAGTTTTGAGGGACGGCCTTTTCTTGGCAGTGCCTGGGTGGTGTGATGCAGCTTCCACTTCCTGATTATTGATCCAACTGTGCTCACTGGGATATCCAAACACTTGGATATTATTTTGTACCCTTTTCCTAATCTATGCATTTGTATTACTTTATCTCTAACTTCTGTAGAATGCTCTTTGGTCTTCATTTTCCTTCAGATTCACAGCCTGACCAATGATCCTTTAACAGTGGGGTTTTTATCCAGAAAATGTGACAGCAACTTTAATAGTTCACAGGTGGAGGCCAGTGGTAAGGTAATTGTGTCCTTGTTAGGGCAATTTCTTTCATCTGTGTAAACTGGGAGCTTCCACAGCACAGGGGTTGAATACTTATGCAAGCAAGATATTCAGTTTTTTTTTATTTTTCTTAAAAATATTTCCCAACATAAAACCAATGTCACCTTACAATAATTGATTTTGAGTCATTGTTTTAAAATAAAATATCAAACAGAACGAAATTTCAATGTACCATTTGTAATTCAGTAATATGAAAAGGCAGAATATTTTGTTCCCGGGCTTTTCAATTTTTCATATTTTTATTTGGATGTAACATTTAGGCACTGTTTTATATATATATATATATATATATATATATATATATATATATATATATATATATATATATATATATATGGAACTAAATAATAATAAAAAAAAACAGGGAAGAACCTGGGGAGTCTGTGCAGGAAGGGCACGCAGCTGCGGGAGTACTTCTGTGAGGATTTGCTATTTTGGTTTTCTTTTTTGTTTTCCTTTTTGCCTTTTTTTTTACTTTTTTTCGCTGGGATTTATTGAGAGCGGATCGGAATTTGCCGAATCTTGTGGCATGGGGCAGACTGGGACAGAGACCACACAAGAGGAACGGGTTTGGAATTTTCTGTTTATTTTTTTCCTGTGATTGCGACATAACAGGGTGTATTATTTATGTTACTTTTTGGTGGCTTTTATAAAGACGTTTTTTTTTTTTTTTGTTTTCACTTTGTCAAGATTAAGCACGCTTTCGTGATATTTTTTTCTTTCTGTTTCACTTGTGGGCAACTTTTATAGGGAACTTGTGCCCTCCTTTTTGTTGGACTGAGCAGAGCGGATCCAGCTGGTTCTGGACTGGAACTTGTAACTTTTCCCGGTCGAACTATTGTCAGGAGGCAGGTGGCTGAGTGAGAGAGATTAATTACACCTTCCTCCTTTTTTGTAATGTGCAATTACACTCAGACAACAAAAATTAGGTCTAAACAGGGCGGGACCTGTGTGTTTATTCAGGTTTCACTGTGTCCTGACTTACTAACACAACAGCCGTTTACCCTAACTATCACCCAGGCAGCTAAGCTGCTTGCTGGTTTCAAAACAAACCCAAACAAAACCACAAAACCTACAATAGTTTTTGTTGATACCGTGTTTCTATTTTCCTCCACTCCAGTCTCCTCTGTTGTTCACAGACATTAGCCCCACACTGCCAGAGAACCCCTCAGGTGGGGTGTTTAAATACCCATCATTAATTAAGCACGGGTGCAACCCATTCTCCTGTACTCTAGCCACTCAAAGCCCCTTGGGAAATGTAGTCTTTTTAGCCCGCCACCATCTCCCTGAACTACATTTCTTAACTCAGTGGTCAGAAAGGGTATATGCTTCTTTCCAGGTGTGGCCCTATGTACCTGCACTCCAACACTTTACCCCACACTTTATCACAATATATATATATATATATATATATATATATATATATATATATATATATATATATATATATATATATATATATATATACAGTATATTCAATAAGCAATAAGAATATGTCTTATATAAACATAAATATATAGGTATGGTTTGAAATCTATATACAATAAAATGTTTTAAAAAAAAAACTACCCATCAGGCAATTGCAATAGTTTTTGAAAAGGTAGGGTGGAGTCCCAGAGCCCAACTGCGAATGGGAGGGGGCTCGAATGGCGGGTGGGTGTGCCCAATATCTCCCTTTCATCAATCACCGACCCTTGCAAGCAATGCCCCGCCCTACATACCAACCAACCCCTTTTCTCTGGTACTTCTTAACCCCAACCCTAACCTTAATCCCAAGCCCTAGCTCCAGCCCTTACACCTTATAACCCTAGCTCCAGCCCTTACACCTTCCCCATCCCTAACCCTAGCTCCAGCCCTTACACCTTCCCAAACCCTAACCCTAGCTCCAGCCCTTACACCTTCCCCAACCCTAACCCTAGCTCCAGCCCTTACACCTTCCCAAACCCTAACCCTAGCTCCAGCCCTTACACCTTCCCCATCCCCAACCCTAGCTCCAGCCCTTACACCTTCCCCAACCCTAATCCTAGCTCCATCTCATTGTGAGAAAACACATTGGCGAGATCATGCAAACTCCACACAGACAGACAGACCCCTGAGGCCGGAATCGAGCCCAGGACCCTGGAGCTGTGAGGAGGCAAAGCGCTCACCACCACCCACCGTGCCACCCTATTGAGTTTATATATATTGTATTCATACAATACCTGCACTGTGTTCACAATTTATATTTTCAGCTGGCAAATATTACCTATCAATATTTAAATGTTAATATCACCAGTCAGTTGTTCAGTGACAGTGTTCAAATAAAGTTTGTTCACTATAATCAATTCATAAAATGCAAATAAAAGTTAAGTTGCATTAAAGGTCATGTCACCTGATGTGGTTTAATTATTTCAATATATATAATTTAGAATGGCCAATTGTTTTTAAGATCTTGTCTTTAAAAAAACTCCTCCCAACTTATTTTTTTTTATTATTAATGCTAAAAAATTTTAAAAGTCGAATTAATGTTATGCACATTAGTATTACTTCAATTGAAGTGGGTTCTCTCACTGCTGCTGTACCCTTGAGCAAGCAGGCAGGTACTTTACCTCCTAGACTGATACAGACAGATTATAGCTAAGTTAGACCCTTGAGCAAGCAGGCAGGTACTTTACCTCCTAATAGATAGACAGACAGATAGCTAGCTAGTTAGAACCCATTGAGCAAGCAGGCAGGTATTTACCTCCTAGATTGAAAGACAGACAGATAGCTAGCTAGTTGTCCCTTGAGCAAAAGGCAGGTACTTTACCTCCTAGATTGATAGACAGACAGATAGCTAGCTAGTTAGACCCTTGAGCAAGCAGGCAGGTACTTTACCTCCTAGATAGATAGACAGACAGCTATTAAATCAATGTTCTGTTGTATTAAGTCAGTGTTCAGCTGTATTAAGTCAATGTTCAGCTGTTAACATTTCAAAGAATAACCATAGCAATTACGATCAATCCCCATTCCCAGGTGTTCATTCAATGAGGTTCTACTGTATATATGTCAATGTGATTATTACCAGTATGTAACTGTACTTTGGAATTATTGCCAATGTGGAAACATCGAACATCCTGGTGTCTTCTGAGCTGCAGTAGCATTCTGCGCCAACAGAGGGGGTGGGACCCTGGTCAACCTTCTAAACTAACAATCAGTTTTGCATATCTCCCAGCTGTCTCTCTGATGTATAGCTGTGCTCACTTCTTTATTAAACGTGAGTTTAAACTATTATTATTATTATTATTATTATTACTATTATTACCTCTGACCGTATAACCTGGCATCCTTCACTCCTGTTCCTGGAAGAATGGCCTCCAGCTGAGGTAGTTTCATCAGTTATTTCTTGTAACTGTTTTTAAACTAGATGACCACTACATCGTGTCTAAAGGTATAATTGCAAGAACTGTGTAGTTCTGTATTCCTAATAATCATTGAGTGTCATTATTAAACCCTAACTCTGACCCTAGCCCCTTCCCCAAGCCCCCCCTCTGAGGTGTCAGTTGCATTCCATCCCTAACTGTGATACTGAACCCCACCCTGGTCAACCTGCAAGTCTTTTGGTATGCTGGCCAATCCGGAGGGGTCAACATCATAGGTAACATGTCAGTATTTGCATATCTTTCCAGGTGTGGCCCTATGTACCTGCACTCCAACACTTTACCCCACACTTTATCACAATATATATATATATATATATATATATATATATATATATATATATATATATATATATATATATATATATATACAGTATATTCAATAAGCAATAAGTATATATGTCTTATATAAACATAAATATATAGGTATGGTTTGAAATCTATATACAATAAAATGTTTTAAAAAAAACGCCCCCCCCATCAGGCAATTGCAACGGTTTTTGAGGGGTAGGGTGGAACGCGACAGAGCCCAACTGCGAATGGGAGGGGCTCGAGCATGGCGGGTGGGTGTGCCGCGGGGTCTCCCTTTCATCAATCACCGACCCTTGCAAGCAATGCCCCGGCCGGCCACCAACCAACCCCTTTTCTCTGGTACTAACCCTAACCCTAACCTTAATCCCAAGCCCTAGCTCCAGCCCTTACACCTTCCCCAACCCTAACCCTAGCTCCAGCCCTTACACCTTCCCCATCCCTAACCCTAGCTCCAGCCCTTACACCTTCCCCAACCCTAACCCTAGCTCCAGCCCTTACACCTTCCCAAACCCTAACCCTAGCTCCAGCCCTTACACCTTCCCCATCCCCAACCCTAGCTCCAGCCCTTACACCTTCCCCAACCCTAATCCTAGCTCCATCTCATTGTGAGAAAACACACAATGCGAACACATTGGCGAGAACATGCAAACTCCACACAGACAGACAGACCCCTGAGGCCGGAATCGAGCCCAGGACCCTGGAGCTGTGAGGAGGCAGCAGCGCTAACCACCACGCCACCGTGCCACCCTATTGAGTTTATATATATTGTATTCATACAATACCTGCACTGTGTTCACAATTTATATTTTCAGCTGGCAAATATTACCTATCAATATTTAAATGTTAATATCACCAGTCAGTTGTTCAGTGACAGTGTTCAAATAAAGTTTGTTCACTATAATCAATTCATAAAATGCAAATAAAAGTTAAGTTGCATTAAAGGTCATGTCACCTGATGTGGTTTAATTATTTCAATATATATAATTTAGAATGGCCAATTGTTTTTAAGATCTTGTCTTTAAAAAAACTCCTCCCAACTTATTTTTTTTTATTAGCTGCTAAAACAATTTTAAAAGTCGAATTAATGTTATGCACATTAGTATTACTTCAATTGAAGTGGGTTCTCTCACTGCTGCTGTACCCTTGAGCAAGCAGGCAGGTACTTTACCTCCTAGACTGATACAGACAGATAGCTAGCTAGTTAGACCCTTGAGCAAGCAGGCAGGTACTTTACCTCCTAGATAGATAGACAGACAGATAGCTAGCTAGTTAGACCCTTGAGCAAGCAGGCAGGTACTTTACCTCCTAGATTGAAAGACAGACAGATAGCTAGCTAGTTAGACCCTTGAGCAAGCAGGCAGGTACTTTACCTCCTAGATTGATAGACAGACAGATAGCTAGCTAGTTAGACCCTTGAGCAAGCAGGCATGTACTTTACCTCCTAGATTGATAGACAGACAGCTATTAAATCAATGTTCTGTTGTATTAAGTCAGTGTTCAGCTGTATTAAGTCAATGTTCAGCTGTTAACATTTCAAAGAATAACCAGAGCAATTACGATCAATCCCCATTCCCGAGGTGTTCATAACTCTGAGGTTCTACTGTATATATGTCACTGTGATTATTACCAGTATGTAACTGTACTTTGGAATTATTGCCAATGTGGAAACATCGAACATCCTGGTGTCTTCTGTAATTATTTACAGATGTTGACTTACTCACAACCCTCTTGTACAAATAGGTTACAAAATACATGGTATATATAAACTGTTTTTACCTCAGTACACAGGCTAAAAACATAGAAGATGAAAGTAAATGCTTACAATATATATATTTTCTTATTAATAACATGTTCATTTAATAATATGCCATAGAACATAAAAGTTTATATTTTAAAAAGTATTCAAATACTATTTAACCGCATTTAAATGTTATCAATATCTACTATCGCTGATAAGGGTTCACATGACATACACACACACACACACACACACACAGAGAAAGACAGATCTGCCCATTTAGAAATCGTATATAAGCCAGCCTGGATCTCTGATCTCAATTTGAAGGCTGCATTAGCACTGACAGGTAAGTTCCAACTTCTAAATGTCTGTCTGTCTGTGTCTCTCTCTGTCTGTCTTCCTCTATCTGTCTCTCTCTGTCTGTGTCTCTGTATGTCTGTGTCTGTCTGTCTGTCTTTCTCTGTCTGTCTCTCTGTGTCTCTGTATGTCTGTCTCTGTCTCTCTGTGTCTGTATGTCTGTGTCTCTGTCTCTGTCCTGTCTGTGTCTCTGTCTGTCTCTGTATGTCTCTCAGTCTCTCTGCTGGTTTTTGTTCGAACTGAGGAGCTGCTCTCAATTACTTCTTCATTGATTGAACCCTTTCTCGTCAATTGAACTAAAACAATTTGCTTAACTGTTAGTTATTAATTATTAATTCAACTTTTTAAAATTGTTTTAACAACTTATAAAAAGTTGTGGGAGAGTTCAAGTTTCTGTTGAAGAACTTCATTCCAAAATGCTCTATGCCAATTCCACACATTTCCAGATATTGCTGTAGATTAATACCCTGGAGGGGTAGCCTTATTATCACGTAGTGTAAAAATCTTCATGTGAAACACTGCGATATTTCTTGTAACTTGTTTGTTTTATTGTTTCTATTAACATAGGAATTAATAGCATTTAAAATAAAATAAAAAATTTACCAAAATCAGTGAAAATGGATATAGAGCATTTTGGAATGAAGTTCTTCATATATAATGCTGTGTATTATTTTCTCTCTCTCTCTCTCTCTGTCTCTCTCTTTCCAGCAGTATCTAAACTAACTGGATAGTGAAGAAGATGGCTGTATCAATCTTGGAATTCGGGTTCCTTCTCTTATTGGCCGCTCCATTTTCCCTTAGTCAACCCCCCCCCCCCCCACCCCCCCCCCCCACCCCCACCCCACCCCAACCCCTGTCCATCGCCGTGTGGCAGCAGTTCATCTCCGGGAAAATGTGTTATACCGTTAGACATGGCCGGAAACTCCCTTGATGATCAATATATCGGTTGCGAAGATAACATGTCCAACAAAGTAAAGTCAGACTATCTGGGCAAAGAATTAGCAGATAAAAAAATCGATTTTAAAACCGGTTGGAATTTTGGAATTCAGTACATGACAAAAAACCCACACCCACACTTAACTTCAGAGCAAGCGACTGCGATCTACGCGTACACTATGAACACGCCATTGTTCTGCCAATTCAACACAGCGGTACGAAATGGTGGCGGATCGAATTACAATACCTTCCCGTTCAAAGCTCTGCATTTCTACTTGACTACAGCCTTGAAAATACTCCACCGGGAACAGAACTCGGGCTGTCGTGATGTCTTCAGAGGCGAGACCATTAGCAGGACCGTTAAGGTCAGTGAAATCGTGCGCTTCAGTCAGTTTGCTTCATGTTCAGTGGATAAAGACAGGGCAAAGATTTTTGCCGGGAAAGACGGGACTGTGTTCAGCATAAATACTTGCCAAGGTGTGCTGATTACTGAGTATTCATCGAAAAAGTACGAGGAAGAAGTTCTCATTCCACCTTATGAGAAATTTAAAGTGCAGAGTGTCAAAGGCAATGAAATCACGCTCTCTGCTGTCAAAGGAGACACGAGAAGTATCAACAACTGTTTGGCAAGTAAGTTACAAACCCAGGGGTAGTGCGGTGCGGTGCTAGTTTAAGAAACAACGACTCCAGAAAAGATCTTTGCAAAACACTTTTGAAGAAGGCAAGGACTACATTAGATATATATATATATATACACACACACACACACACACCTGCTGCCTCCTCACAGCTCCAGGGTCCTGGGTTCGATTTCAACAACAAGGGGTCTGTCTGAAGTGGAGATTTGGATATTTCAAACATTTTATAAAAAACTGAAAAATTGGGTGTGCAAAATTATTCCCCCTGTTAATACATTGTGGGTTTTTGCTCTGGGTACTCGGTTTCCTCCCACAGTCCAAACACATGCTGTTCAGGTTGATTGGTCCTCTAAACAGCCCTGTGTGTGTGTTGGATGGAGAGTTTATGAACAGTGTGTTTGTGGTGCCCTGATTCGATGGTCTGGACGTCCCATTCTAACACCTGGATGTTTATTCCTGCCATTCCATTGCCCTGTTTCTTTAGGTTTTGGATCATTGTCTTGTTGGAAGACAAATCTTAAGCTCAGGTTATGATAATGGATGGATGGATATATACACACATATATAATATACACATTTATATACATATAAAGCTTCATACCAAAACGAGTTAAATGCCAATTCCACACATTTCCAGATATTGCTATAGATTTACAGCTGGAGGGGTAGCCTTATCATCACGTAGTGTAAAAATGTTCATGCGAAACACTGCGATATTTCACTTGTAACTTGTTTGTTTTATTGTTCCTACTAACACAGGAATTAATAGTATCTAAAATAAAAAAACATAAATTTACCAAAAACAGTGAAAATGGATCTAGAGCATTTTTGAATTATTATTATTAGTTTCTTAGCAGACGTCCTTATCCAGGGCGACATACAATTTAAAATTATATCACATTTTTTTTTACATACAATTACCCATTTATACAGCTGGGTTTTTACTGGAGTAATCTAGGAGGTAAAGTACCTGCCTGCGTGCTCAAGGGTCTATCTAGATATCTGTCTGTCTATCAATCTAGGAGGTAAAGTACCTGCCTGCTTGCTCAAGGGTTTAACTAGCTAGCTAGCTATCTGTCTGTCTATCAATCTAGGAGGTAAAGTACCTGCCTGCTTGCTCAAGGGTCTAACTAGCTAGCTATCTGTCTATCAATCCAGGAGGTAAAGTACCTGCTTGCTTGCTCAAGGTTACAGCAGCAGTGTGTCCCTCCCATCTGGGATTTTTGCCCACAAGACCTTTTTTATTTGTCAAAAAGTTTTAAATCCAATAAATTTCCCCCTTCAACCACTGCTTCACAAAAATTACTGTTTCTATCTTTATATTTGATTAACACACACACAGATATATACACATATATACACACTACACATATATAGACACACACACATACCTGCTGCCTTATATAGGGTAATGTGACTTCAGCCGCAATTTGTTTTCTCATTTTGTGTTTTGTATTGTAGTGCCTTAAACTTCAATGTCTAAATGAAGTGCCTGCAACTCCATTATTTCAGAAAGAAAAGTGGACAACATTGATTTTTTTCTGTCTGTCTGTGTCTCTGCTGGTTCTTGTTCCAACTGAGGAACTGCTCTCATTACTGCTTCATTGATTGAACCCTCTCTCATCAATTGAAATTATTAGAGCTAATTCATTTTTATTTTCTGAAAACTGTTAAAAAAAGAATGACTTACTTTATGGAGTGAGTTGCTTGAATTCTTTCTTACTTTCTGCAATAAAACAGCTTTTGAATCATCATTTTATTGTTCAAAACTCAGTTGTTAATAGTATCTGTGTAATAAAAAAAAAACATAATTTACCAAAAACAGTGAAAATGGATCTAGAGCATTTTGAATTATTATTATTAGTTTCTTAGCAGGCGTCCTTATCCAGGGCACTACAGTTTAAAATTATATCAGGGGAGTTTTTACATACAATCATTTATACAGCTGGGTTTTAGGGAGGAATCTCCCTGGTAAAGTACCTGCCTGCGTGTGGAGGGTCATCTAGATATCTGTCTGTCTAGGGAATCTAGGAGGGAGGGAGGAGCCTCCCCTGCTCAAAGGGTCAACTAGCTACTATCTGTGGTCTATCAATCTAGGAGGTAAAGTACCTGGGGGAGCTCAAAGGGTTACAGCAGCAGTGTGTCCCTCCCATCTGGGATTTAACCCACACAAGACCTTCCGGTCAGGAGTCCAGAGCCCCCCTAACCACTGCTCCACACTGCTGCCTGTGAAGCTCTTCATATATTAACACACACAGATATATACACACCTATATACACATACACACATATATAGACACACACACATATACACATTAATATATAATGTGACTAACAATTTGTTTTCTCATTTTGTGTTTTGTATTGTAGTGCCTTAAACTTCAATGTCTAAATGAAGTGCCTGCAACTCCATTATTTCAGAAAGAAAAGTGGAGGGATTGATTTTTTCTGTCTGTCTATGTCTCTGCTGGTTCTTGTTCCAACTGAGGAACTGCTCTCATTACTGCTTCATTGATTGAACCCTCTCATCAATTGAAATTATTAGAGCTAATTCATTTTTATTTTCTGAAAACTGTTAAAAAAAGAATGACTTACTTTATGGAGTGAGTTGCTTGAATTCTTTCTTACTTTCTGCAATAAAACAGCTTTTGAATCATTCAAAACTCAGTTGTGTGTGTCTGTGTGCAGTTATTATTACCTGAAACCAACCAGAGTCTCCCCTGGTAAAGGCACTACAGTGAGGAGTGCAGGGGGAGTTGTACGGTCAGGGGGGAGCGCAGGGAGGAGAGGAGTCTCCCCTGGTAAAGGCACTACAGTGTGGAGTGCAGGGGGAGTCGTACGGTCAGGGGGGAGCGCAGGGAGGGAGGGAGGAGTCTCCCCTGGTAAAGGCACTACAGTGTGGAGTGCAGGGGGAGTCGTACGGTCAGGGGAGCGCAGGGAGGGAGGGAGGAGTCTCCCCTGGTAAGGGCACTACAGTGTGGAGTGCAGGGGGAGTCGTACGGTCAGGGGGGAGCGCAGGGAGGGAGGAGTCTCCCCTGGTAAAGGCACTACAGTGTGGAGTGCAGGGGGAGTCGTACAGTCACGGGGGGGGAGTGCAGGGAGGGAGGGAGGAGTCTCCCCTGGTAAAGGCACTACAGTGTGGAGTGCAGGGGGAGTCGTACGGTCAGGGTGAAGCGCAGAGAGGGAGGGACGGTGGGAGGTTGTCTCCCCTGGTAAAGGCACTACAGTGTGGAGTGTTAACCAGTATGCTAAAAAGGCTTGAATGTAAGAGGACGACTACGTCACTTTTGGTTTCAGAAGGGCAAGGACCTCCGTGGCCGAGAATACTTTTATCTCTACACAGTTTCTTTACGATCCCCGGGGTTCCACACACACGACAACGACGGCAAGTTTAAAATGAATAAAACAAACTTTATTAATTCTCCACAGGGTTAGGTTCACTTGTGGCAACCGCCAGATAATGTGATAATGTGCTGCAAGAAGCGTAGCACCTGCACATTCTTAAGTGAATGCCATTAAGCCTGGCCAGGCAATTCAGTTCTTTCATTATAGCGTTTTTAATTAGTTCCTTAATAAACTGATATATTTGTGCCTGGTTTAAAATAGTAATTCTTGTTTTAGTTTGTGTGTTGAGTACCCTGTTTATATTTGGGATAGAACGTGATATTCATAGCTAATTCACGGCAGAAACAAAAAAAAGTGTTGGTCTGTGTTTAGCATATATCTAGTCTTGATTAGTCAAACAACGTTGTTTTGGTTTTTAACCAGTTTCTATATCGTGTCGACTAATACTAGTTCAATAGCTATTCTCACACGCTGATCAGTTACGTTGAGCAATACTCACGTTTTTGTTTCCTTTATCAAATCAGTTGGTTTGATTTATATATTTACTTTGTTACTTTATTATTGCTGTTACGTTACAATGGATCAAGAGCAAACAATTTGAAGCAAGTGGCGACTCACAGCATGGTATGAACTGGAGGACTTGCACACGGATTCATCACGACCGGGTGAGATCCATCCTTTTCTATTTTTTGTTGCAGTTTGGATTACAAATATTTTTTGAATGGCCATTCGGGTTTTTGTTGACGAGCGTTCTTATTTGGGTTGCTGGATTTTTGTGTTATTTTTCTGGAACTTTATTTGTCTGTTTTGTTTTTGTTTTGTTTGTTACTTTTTGGTAGCGTTTAGTATCAAGACCAGGACTGAATCTTTTTAATACCAATACACTGGTATATAATTATTGCAGCTGTGAGGGCCATATAATCAGCCTGATTTTTGGTTTGCCTTCCTGTATTTTGTTGCATTCACCTTCCCCCTCTTTTCTGTTTAAGTTCAACAGCGAGTCAGTCTATTAATAATTTTTCTATACATTAGTATTTCATTATGTATCTGTAATATATACAGTATATATGTTTGTTTTTCTAATTGCCATGTTTTGTGATTTAGCATTGCAGTATTGGTATGTTTCTTGAAGGGTTATCTAGAGATATACTGTGTAGTTATTTCTACTATCGTTTTACTTGATATTGCTTGTTCTACCAACCTGGATGTTTAGTTATTTTTTAACTATTGAATTAGGGTTGATTTTCGCCGGATTTCTGATCTTGCTTAAGACTGACTGTTCTGATTACTGCAGTGTACACATGTCCTTAGTGCTAAATATAAATAGATATAATAAACTTATCTTGTTAAAATGTACTCCCTTGGTTCCCACTAAATCCTTGTTTTTCTTGCTGTACCGATTTACCTGCTGGGACTGTGGTACTGAATGCTTCATGCTCAGTGCTAGTATGCACTTATGGGCTAGGTGTTTTGTTATTGTACACTAGGTAAGTTTGTTACACACTTTTAAAATGTACACACACAAGGAAGCTCCCACTAAAAACAGAATACAAAAGTCTAAAAATACTACTCGGAGCTTCCCTCCCGCGGGTGAAAACACACAATTAGTAATCACAGCAGTTGCACAAAAAGTATTGGTAAAAAAAAAAAAAAAAAGAGCAAGTCCAGCAAAGGAGACAAGTGCAATAATGTAGTTCGTGGTTTGTAGTCCAGGATCCTGCAAAGATCGAAGAGTCCCAAAGGGGGGGGGGGTAAAGCTCCCACCGCCCCTGCCTGAGATTGTCGTCCTCCAGGAGGTGCTACACCTCCTGGTTACTTCCCTTTAGCTGGACTTGTGCCCTTGCGAGTCTCCACCTCGTTGTCTCCCCAGCCCAGACGGAACCCGTGTTGCCGCTGCCCTCTCCTGGACTCTGGAACCGGTAAGTATCGCCGTCGTCGACTGCCCCCAGTGGTGCCTCGGAACAATGCACACAGTAAGTAGCTGCTAGACTCCTCTCAGTTGCACATGTTTTATATAAAAAAACACAATGAATGTAATCAGAATACTACCCCCCTTGCTTGTGTCTTCCCAGGTTTCCGGTGCCGTATCGCCCCAGCCGAGCCTGCTGTGTTCATCCCGGTAAGTAGTCCACTATCTCTCTCTTTCCCGCTCTCAGGTGGCACCCCCGTCCCACTGGTCCACCAAGCTTGGAGAGCAGCATGAAGAGGGAACACACAAAACAACAAGGAGCCACACACAAAAAGAAAATGCCGGGGCTACCACGGTATAGCCCACGGTGCAGCCTCCAAATGGTTTCCACACTTGTATCCAGTCAATAAAAATTCTGTTAAACAACGCTTTTGCATAAAGCCATCAGTCTCTTACTTCTTTGTGTGATAACAGTTATGCGCCAGGTAGAGCCAAATAAGGTGCAGTGTACAGACACAATTGTGGCAAAGGTAAACAAAACAGTCCCAAATCCAACAGCAAAAAAACAAAGTCCAGAAACAAATGGCTGTATTACCTGTGCTCCGATGAAATCCCGATATCCAAAGCAATCCAAAGATTACAAAGTTCCCATTCGTATTCCACACCGCCACTCTTAGATCCTCCTTCTTCCAAATACCATTTACTCTGAGAACCGTCCTTCCATGCCTCCAAGGCTCTCCCCGGTGCTTTCCCTTCCTGGTTCTCTAGCCACCCCCTTTATACAACCCCTTCCCCCTGTTCACCCAATCACCGGTCGTGCAGTATGCTTAAGGCAGAACTTACTCAACAGTGCTAGTGAAAGTGCAGTGGGGTATCACAGATAGTGCAGTCAAAAAAAAAGTGTTTCAGTGCAGCAGATTCAAAAGAAACAGTCAACAGTGCACACAGTGGGAAAACACATATAAAAAATGGTATTGTGATTCTTGCTATGTATTGTTTGTATACAAATTGTAAATCGCCCCCCTTGGAAGGAAATAATAATAATGACAACATAAGTGGAGCAATACTGACATCTTATAGCAGAAAATTATAATGATAGCTTGTTTTAATTTTCTAAAGCATGTCCTGTTGGTTTTTGTTCCAACTTGAGCTCTCAATTACTTCACTGAACCCTTAATTGACAAATATAATACACTTCACGATAGTACATATTCATTTTACAATTTAATTTTTGTTTTAGTTTTTCTCAATTGCTTAAACGTAATTCTTTTCAAAACAATGAAAGGAAACCCACAATAGTAGCGTGTTTTGCAAAACACTATATCATTTATGATTGCTTTCACACAAACTGCAAATGTCAAGCACATTTTTGCTGACCAATGAATACATATCTCTGCAACTGACACAAAAATTACAGTTTTTCTCAATTGATTTGGCACATTTTTTGAAACAAAGTTCCATGTTCTCAAAGCAATTAACACAACCATCGAAACTCTTGATTTTTTTGCAAAACTATTAGTACGTTCTCATTGTTTTCACACAAATTGCAAAACCAAAAACACATTTTTGCAAAACACTTCACACAAAACTCTACACTAAGCTAATTTTTCATGTAAGATTGCCTAGATGTCACATTTACAATTACTTGTTCTCAATTCACACAACACTTAAGCAAATGCAAATTGCTTAATTGTGCAACCATCAATCAGCCCTACATTATGTATAAAAGGAGTCACATGTGAACTAAACGTTGTTGGTAAGCAATGGAGCAGGACCAAATACAGCAAGAGAGCTGAAGGAAGAGGAAGAAGTAGAGGAGGAGGTAGAGGTGGACGCAGAAGTAGAGGAGGAGGAGGAGGCAGAGGAGGAGGAGGTAGAGGATGAGGAAGAGGAGGAGGAGGTAGAGGAGGAAGAGGAGGAGGAGGAGGCAGAGGAGGAGGAGGTAGAGGATGAGGAAGAGGAGGAAGAGGAGGAGGAGGTAGAGGAGGAGGAGGAGGAGACCAGATTGAACATTTTCCAACCATTTATTAAGAAAAAGCAACCATTGGAGAATGCGGGCGTCGATACCGCTACTCCTCGTATTCTAAGCGAGCGTTCTACCATTTGAGCTAATTCCCCACATTTGACAAGGTCCGACACGTGGCTGCCCAGAGCTAGTTGAAAAATATTCTCTTTATTTGAAGAAGATGTTGATTCAGACAGTTGTTGCCTTAGGTTTCAATCCTTTTTTTGTCCCTCATTACCAGTAAAAGCAGGTTGACAAAAAACGGTTGTCCCTCGAGCAGGAATTGAACCAGCGACCTAAGGATGTCAATGTGTTCCACTACAGTCCTCTGCTCTACCAGCTGAGCTATCAAAGGAAGGCTTGGTGGTTGCCTCTTTTGAGGACAACACACAGTTCAGCAAAAGGCTTGGCAAGCTCACATGACTGCAGCAGTCAATAACTGCCTCCACTGTTTTTGTTGTTGCTGATTGTGCGTTAACAGTGCTTCCATAACACAGGGGCCAGTGGCACAATGGATAGTCTGACTACACATCAGAAGATTGTAGGTTCGACTCCTGCCTGGCTCGCGACTTTTATTGTATGTGTTTTCCCTCAGCTTTTGAAATTTGAAGGACAGGGTTGATAAATGGCTACCACAAGATGTCTTGCCTCCTTAGCGCAGTAGGTAGCGTGTCAGTCTCATAATCTGAAGGTCCTGAGTTTGATCCTCAGAGGGGACAGTTTCTGTGGTTTTCTTTTTAATACACTTTTACAGCTGTTGGAATGCAATTATTGTTCTCAAATGAGACAAGATTGAATATTTTCCAACCATTTATTAAGAAAAAGCAACCATTGGATAAGAATAATTTCAATAATGAATGCCTACAGCACTTTCCCAGGTAGTCTCCCATCCCCACACTTGACAAGGTCCAACCCTGTTAGCTTCTGAGATCAGTTGAAAAAGGCTACTCAAGGTTGAAGATGTTGCTTCAGCCAACTAATGTCATGCTTGTTAAGGACCTTTTTGTCCCTGATTCCCACAAGCTTAAAAAAAGCAGTTGTCCTCAAGCCATACATTTAAATGGTAAAATGTAATTTCAAAATTGTAATGTCTACAGCACTTGCTATTCTGAGGCAGTCTCCCATCCTTGTACTAACCAAGCCCAATCTTGCTTAGTTTATGAGACCAGACAAGATCAGGTTTACTCAAGGTGGTGTGGCCACAGGTGATTACTGGTCTGCTTTTTAAGGACATTTATGTTAGGTGATTCACCATACCTATTTTTTTGTCCTCTATCGTCATTTTACACATTTAAATGATAAAATGTAATTTCAAAATTGTAATGCCTACACCACTTGCTATTCCCAGACGGTCTCCTTGCTAGCTTCTGAGATCAGAGAAGATCAGGCTTATTCAAGGTGGTTTAAATGTGGTTTTTTTAATACACTATTTTCCCTGCTTTTGGAATGTTTATGTTCTCAAATTCCCCCACCTTTGATTTTTTGTCCGTCCATTTATTTTTGTCCGTCGTTTTACACATTTAAATGGTAAAATGTAATTTCAAAATTGTAATGCCTACAGAACTTGCTATTCCCAGGCAGTCTCCCATCAAAGTACTAACCAAGCCCAGCCTTGCTTAGTCTCTGAAACCAGACAAGATCAGGCTTATTCAATTCAAGGTGGTGTGTCTACAGGTGGTTGCTGTCCTGCTTTTTCAGGACCTTTATGTTAGGTGATTCCCCACACTAATTTTTTGTCCTCTGTTATCGTTTTACACATTTAAATGGTAAAATGCAATTTCTAAGTGTAATGCCTAGAGTACTTACTATTACCAGGTGGACTCCCATCCAAGTACTAACCAAGCCCAACCTTGCTAAGCTTCTGAGATCAGACGAGATCAGGCTTATTTCAAGGTGGTGTGGCCGCAGGTGACTGCTGTCCTGCTTTTGTGACCTTTATGTTAGGTGATTCCCCAAACCTGATTTTTTTGCCCTCATCGTTTTACATAATTAAATGGTAAAATGTAATTTCAAAATTGTTGTTTGTGGCCGCTGCTCTCCTGCTTTTGTGACGCTCGAATAACCTCATTATATCTAAGGCTTTATGAACCAAATAATAATCTCTGCAAATCAGAGATACGTCATCCATATAGGCTAGTACCTTCACCTCCTGCTGCCCTGACCCCGGAATTATTCCCCCAGTTATTTGCTTTGATCTCCTTATCTTTGTTAACACGGGTTCTAATGCAAATATCTATAACAGCGGCGACAAAGGACACCCCTGTCTTACATCTGAATTCACATGAAACGACTGTGATAACATTCCATTAACCACCACCCTGCCTTTGACCTCTTGAAAAAGCATATTAATCCAGTCCATAAAGGTCGGATTAAAGCCCATACATTCAAAAACTTTATATAAATACTCATGGTCTACCCTGTCATACGCTTTCTCCTGATCAATATTAATTAAACACAAAGGATGCCCTCTCTCTTTTGTGTATAAACAGGTATCTCTTATCAAAGTCAAATTGTCTATTACTGTTCTTCCCGGGACACCACACACTTGATTCAGATTAATTAATTCTCCTGTTACTTGTTGCAGTCTGCCCATTACTATTTTGGCTAAAATTTTATAATCACAATTTAACAGGGTAATTGGCCTTCAATTTTTCAAATCATTTCTGTCCCCTTTATTTTTAAATAAAATTGTTATCATGCCTTCTCTCATAGATTTCCCTAACCTTTTCATTTCAAAACATTCATTGAGCATTTCCATTAAGTCATCTTTAATTTCTTCCCAGAAGGTTTGATAAAATTCAATGGGAAGTCCATCTAAACCTGGAGCCTTTCCTTTTCCAAATGAAAAAAACCACTTGTTTCACTTCTTCAATCCCCAGTTCATGTATTTAATCTATATTATCTTCTTTATTTATTTCACACTCAAGCTCCCTCAAAACAAATCCTGCACATCTCTTTCTGTTTCTCTTTTTATATATAGCTCTTCATAAAAACCTTTTTGCAACATTTAACATATCTTTGCTTTCTGTTACCATCTCACCCTCACCATCTTTTAAACCTTGCACAAAACTTTTTTTCCTTACCAGTTCTCGAAAGAAGAAACGACTACACGTTTCATCTTTCTCTAGATGTTTCACTCTGGCTCTAAAACACATTTTCTTTTCCATTTCTCCAAATAAATAAAAAAGTTTGTGTTTAATCTCTTTAATTTCCTTGCTAAAATCAAAACCTTTGCTCTGTAATTTTACTAAATTCTGTAAACTCTGTTGCAATCTCACATGTTTAATTTTATAAAATAACACTCAGTTTGGCACTTTATCATCCCCCACCACTCACTTATAGAGTCAAAACACACTTTTAGCTCTCTCCATTCCAAATGTCTTTTAAGTTTTACTTAATTATTCATCTTCTAATAAATTGCAATTTAATTTCCACACCCTTCCATAATCATTTTTTTCAGTTAATTCTACTGATATCTTTAAAATTCTGTGATCTGAGAAAAATACAGATTCTAAACTAAAATTCTTAATATTTATAGAGCGGGGTCAAAACAAAAATCTATCCTTTAAACAGTAGACTGTGTACTATTAGACCACGTGTACCCTGGGTCTGAAGGACAAAAACATTTTGCAACATCTTTTATCCGGCATCATTTATCATTAATTTCAAAAGATTTCCTGATTTATCTATTTTTTTCTTTTTTCTGGTCTTCAATTAATATACCACAATTAAAATCCCCCACTATAAGCAATACTTTATTTGTAATTTAAAAAACTCTTAACTGTTCAAACAATTTAACTCTCTCTTCCCTCAATTGAGACCCATATACATTTATTACACAAAGTTCTGTCTCTCTATATTTAACATCTACAATTAATAAACACCCAGGGAATGCATCATGTACCTCACTTATCATGATCTTTGGATTTTTAAACATAACCCCCAACCCTGCAGCTCTCTGTATTTGACCCCGACATACTGAATCTCCCACATTCCATTCTTGTTTAAAATTAAAATAGGTATGGAATACCACACTCTTGCAAACAAAAAATATCTGCTTCAATTGTTTCAAATACCCAAGTACACTTTTACGTTTGATCGAACCCTGAAACCCTCTCACATTCACAGAAGCAATATTTATTAACATAACTACTATCCACCAAAAAGAAAACAAATATACACCCTTCTTTCCCATTATTGTTGTACCTTAATCACATCTTTCTTTTTTTTTGTCCTTTTTGCCCTTTTTCGTCTTCCAGTCCAGTTCCGATTTACCTACCCCATCAATCCCAACACCCTCCTCCTCGAGTTTATCAGTATCAGCGGCCGCACCGTTCTTTCCTGAACTTTTCTCTTCCTTACTTTTAAAACTTGGCATCTGCACCTCCTCTGTAACTACCGTTTTGTCCAAATCCACTGCTTTGTCCTCCAAAGGACACCATGTTCTTCTCTTTTAAAAAGACTGCCCCTTCAAAATCAGCTCTGACCACATCCTCTCCCCTGCTGGAAGAGGCAGGGCTGTCGACGTACTTTCTACCCTCATCCCCTCTTTCAGCTTCCGGCGAGCCACCTGAGCCCAACCCAGACCCTTCCCTGCAAAAAACAGACACCTCTCCGACTTTCTTTTTCATTATATCCACCTCATTATCCTGTTGTTTGGGTTTACGTTTCATATTCTTTCGCCTTTCTCTTGAAATGGCTGCCCCCTCCTCCTTGCACTCAAACTCACTCGAGCTCTAAGCCCGACAAGGAAGAGTACTCCTCCAAGCTTTCTTCGTCGTTTCTGACCTGAGCCTCATTGTTTCCCCTGCTCTCCTCTTCTGCTTCTTTCTCCACCACCGTTGGTCTCAGCGCCAGCTTCCTTTTCAACACATTTATGTACAGGTCTGGACAGGTTTTGAAAACGTGACCTTCTTTCCCACACAAGTTGCATTTTTTTTCCTCCCTACACATGGAGCTAATGTGTGGCCTACCACAGTTTTTACACTTTAGAATTTTACATGTCGCCACTAAATGTCCCCACCCCCCACAGTTACGGCATAGTTTTGGCATTCCGTAATACATCACAAACCCTCGGGCAGTTCCCAAAGTAAAATTACTCGGCAAATGCCGCATGCCTTCAATCCCATTTGGGTCTTCATGAAGCTGAACGAGCCACTGTCTCGCTCTGTTCCACACCCTGTCTGCGTCTCTTACTTTCTGACTGCCGGATTTAACCTTACAATGTCTATGCAGCCAGGTCTCAATATCATAGTCAGTTACAGTCTCTCTGTAGAATTGAATCATGACTACTTTTATTTCTCTGTCAGACAGAGGTTCAACTAAAAACTGACAACGGTGGTTCTTTTCTCTTTTTTGTTATACAGCTCCAAACATATCTTCATTACTCCAGTACTCATAAAGCTGTTCCGGGACACTTGATCAAGCAGTTCAGCTCCTCTGGTTTTACTTCTAGCAGCTTCTGGATGATCTGCCGGCTGAAGTCCAATCTCGTCAGGGATACTTCCTTCTCGTCTCTCCAGGTAAACCGAATCACGGTGTGTCTGCACAATCCTGTTGTCGCCGCCATCTTTCCAACTCCTGTATCAGGTCTCCCCATTCTGGCAGAGGCTCCTTAGGAGAATTTTGCTTCTTGCTCTCCTGCACTCACTGCAATAACCACGCCTCAGACGAACCTCATGGGCTATGATACTGCCACTGCGCAAAGATACTGGACATGGAATAACTAAATGCTACCCACTACAGCAAATACATTTGACTTGCCGGTGGGCAAGTTTCTTTTAAATAATACAGTAAAGTTAAATGAAGCCTCGAACATAGAGGTTTTTATTATCGACACTGCAGCCGCACAATGCAATGGAGCGCACTTTTTTTATTCCGATAATATATGAACTGAAGTATAGACCGTCATTGCTTGGTGCACATAGGAGTGATGGGATAGCAAGATGAAAATCTCTGTCGCGCTCTCTTGCATCTAACATTAGCAAGTGTGAGTTTTTTTTGGTTTTTGTAATGGTCACTAGTTATAAGTTTCCCCATCCTTCAATATAGGATTTAATTTTTCTATCCTTTCATTTGACAAATACTTCCACCAGTAAATAAACAAATTCTCATACCAGGAGTTCAATCCGGGCCACCTGGATGAAAAACCAGGAATCCTAACCACTCAGGGGGAGGGAGGGCTAGGTTGGCCAGGGTGTCCTCCGCTCACCAGTAAGCTGCCTCCGACGCTGTAGCTCTGGGTGGCTGCATGGTTAGTCTGCAGTGTGTAAAGATGCGGGCGGCTAACTGCACACGCTTCGGAGGACAGTGTGTGTTTGTCGTCGCCCCTCCCGAGTCAGCGCAGGGGTGGTAGCGGTGAGCTGAGCCTAAAAATAATTGGACACGACTAAATTCAGGAGAAAATAATAATAATAATTGGCAACGACTAAATTTAAATAAATAAATAAATAAATAAACAAACATGACATCTGCCGAAACCCGGGATATAACCAGGGACCTTTAGATATTCAGCCTAACGATCACCCAACTGAGCTATTTTGGCAGGAAGGACATACTTGATCAAACTGTTTGTTCTACGAGAACCAACAATACAATAACAGAAGATGAAATGGTAAAGGGACACTTCTTTTTTTCTCTTCGATCTACACAATATTCAAGATTGATGTCTTACTAATGCATTGTAAAGTTTTAACATTACTTCCCTTAATTTAAATTAAACACTTTTCTGCATAACCTGCATCTTGTTGGACTTTTTATAGCTTCCCCACATTGTCTAGATGAAGACATTTCTGAGTCAACATAAACTCCTAGGTTTTTTTTCATAGATTCCTTCTTCAATTTCAGTATCTCCCATATGATATTTATAATGCAGATTTTTATTGCCTGTATTCTCCTTACACTTTTCTCTATTAAATGTCATTTGCCATGTGTCTGCCCAGTTCTGAATCTTGTCTAGATCATTTTGAATGACCTTTGCTGCTGCAACAGTGTTTACCATGTCAAGGAAATTCATGGTTAAATTCATTTTAATATAAGCATTTCCCAGATATTTATTTCAGACTCTTGTCTGTGTGGCGGCATGCTGTGTGATTGGGCTGTTAACACCAATTCCAGAACATTCCTAACCAGATCTACATCAAAGCTGGCTGATTAGACAGGCCAAGGCACAGGCCACAAACTGTGTTAACCCTTTGAAGCTTGCCTTCCAAAATGCTATCTGATCGTCTTGGTCTCCTAAGGTGTCATAAAACTTACCAAGCCAAGCTATAGTGACTATGCAGTTGTACCGTTTTTTGTGTTAAAAGTTAGTTAAAATGCTTTAAGAATCATTTTTAATTACATAACTTGTAGACACAAGTTTAATAGTTTAAGTAAGTTTCCCAATAAACCTGAAGGGTTTATTGTGTTTTAAATGAATATTATATACTAATAACTATTTCTGAATATTATCCTTTTATTGTATTATGATGTGTTTTATATGCTTGTAATTGTAATTTTGTGTAGAGAATGAAACTGAAATGTATATGCTTCTCTAATGAATGTAACTAAAGTTATATTGAATAGGAGGTTTAAATGATAACTCTAGAATCCTTTGATAACGAAATAGGTGGATACATTACATTTCTAACACACCCTTTTTGTGTGACACGCAACTGTCTATCAAATACTGTGAACCAATGGAAGGACCGACAAGGACTTGTTTACAGTACAAGGGAACGCCTATACAGCGTGTTATTTAAACTCAAAACAAGGATTTTTGTAGCTCTCTGGATTTGCTCTTTCTTCAAAACATCTCATCGCTCTCAACTCATCAAACTCCGAAGTTCTTCAACGAAGACACAATGATGTAATCTTCAAAGCTGTCCCGGAGAAGATGGGCTTCCCCCCTGGAATGACGAAAGCTTTTGCCTACACACTTCATGGAGATGCTGTGCTGTGCTGCTGCACAACTGTTCTACAGAGAGGACGGCCATGTTAAGAGGACTTTGTTTTAAACATTGCACCAACAGAATAAGTATTAAACTTATATTGTGTGTTTACAGATAACTGAAGTAAATAAAGCCATGCTTTTGATATCGTCACAATACATAATGTGCGTCTATTCAACTAGATGCTGAACATTGTACATGCGTACTTAGCCACCTGAAAGCTAGCACATGTATACGTAATGCGTGACTGAACTGAACAATGCGTGATGAACTAACAAAGACTGCTTCACTAATGCAGAACTCTATGACCAGAGAGCACACCAAGTATTCAATTATGAACATTCAATAATGCATTACTTTCCTTGAATTTTTATTTTGTTTCTTCTTTATACATATGTTTTTAACTATGAAGCCTAACCTTTATTCTTCTTCCTTTGAGAATATGAATAAATAACAATAAGTAATAATAATTTGGATTGTTAGGTTTCTTTTTGTCTTATAACAAATACACATTTATGATTGACTTGAAATATTTAAACATGCATGATATTAATTGTTAATCTCTTTTCGTCATGAATCTAATTAAAGCCAGAATCACTAGTTCTTATTGAGGTATTGTGTTTATTATGGTTAACAATTACATTATGAGCTATAATGGGTATTCTCTTTAATGGTAATTGGCGAAGACACAGTTGTGATATAAATCCTAGATATACAACGTAAATATGCACAACACACTTGAACCCTTGTTCTTAAAGAGTGAAAATATTTGTTGTGTAGCACAATGGTTTTAAACCTGTGGGACGGGACCCACCAGTTGGTTGTGAGGTATGCTCTGGTGGGTTGCCACAATTTGGCCGTTGAGAAGATAACATTTGACAATTGTTATTTATTACCATATAATTCTAACATTTCTTGGCAACCCCAGACCCTGCATTAGGAGTCACTTTGTTGTTGCTCTGAGCCACAGCACTGTTATTATTCATGTTCCCATCAGTCTCCTGCACAGACTTCAGGTCACGTTCAAAAGAAAACAGACTTCTAAATGTTTTATCATTAGTCAAAGTTAACAGGGTCGCATTTTATTTGTACATTTACTCGTGGGTCATTAGGTTAAAAAAGTTGAAAACCAGGGCCCAAAACATTACATGTAGCACGACTCTGGGGAGACTCCTAGTTCAGTCCTGAGTCCTGAAGAAGACCCTTTCAAATTGTGATTATGTTTAATATCACTGTTTAAACATTACACTTTAACCCTTGTTCTTAAATACTGGATGCTTTAATGAACGGTAAATATATGTTATTTTTCTACAGTGTAGGAGTGTATGTGTGTATACTGACTGTGTGTATAGAACATGTTGTTATTTCTCACAGTGTAGGAGTGTATGTGTAACCAGATCTGTGTGTGTATAGAACATGTTGTTATTTCTCTACAGTGTACAGAGTGTATGTGTGTGTTATCGACTGTGTGTGTATAGAACATTTGTTATTTCTCTAAAATGTATATGTGTATATCGACTGTGTGTGTATAGAACATGTTGTTATTTCTCTACAGTGTAGGAGTGTATGTGTGTATATTGACTGTGTGTGTTGTACCATGTTGTTATTTTCTACAGTGTAGGAGTGTATGTGTATATCGACTTGTGTGTATAGAACATGTTGTTATTTCTCTACAGTGTAGGACTGTATGTGTATATCGACTGTGTGTATAGAACATGTTATTATTTCTCTACAGTGTAGGAACCTGTGTGGGACTGTGTGTATTGAACATTTATTTCTCTACAGTGTAGGAGTGTATACTAATTTGACTGTGTGTATAGAACATGTTGTTATTTCTCTTTATTGTAGGATGATGTGTGTTATTGACTGTGTGTATAGAACATGTTGTTATTTCTCTACAGTGTAGGAGTGTATGTGTGTATATCGACTGTGTGTGTATAGAACATGTTGTTATTTCTCTACAGTTATATGTGTGTATACTGACTGTGTGTATAGAACATGTTAATTTCTCTACAGTGTAGGAGTGTATGTGTGTATATCGACTGTGTGTGTATAGAACATGTTGTTATTTCTCTACAGTGTAGGAGTGTATGTGTGTATATCGACTGTGTGTATAGAACATGTTATTATTTCTCTACAGTGTAGGAGTGTATGTGTGTATATTGACTGTGTGTATAGAACATGTTATTTCTCTACAGTGTAGGAGTGTATGTGTGTATATTGACTGTGTGTATAGAACATGTTGTTATTTCTCTACAGTGTAGGAGTGTATGTGTGTATATTGACTGTGTGTATAGAACATGTTGTTATTTTCTACAGTGTAGGAGTGTCTGTGTGTATTTACTGTGTGTATAGAACATGTTGTTATTTCTCTACAGTGTAGGAGTTATGTTCAATATTGACTGTGTGATAGAACATCTTGTTTTTCTCTACAGTGTAGGAGAAGTATGTGTGTATATTGACTGTGTGTATAGAACATGTTATTTCTGTACAGTGTAGGAGTGGATGTGTTTGCTGTGTGTATAGGACATGTTGTTATTTCTCTACAGTGTGTAACTTGTGTAACATGTTGTTATTTCAGACAGTGTGGGAGTGTTATATTGGACTGTGTGTATAGAACATGTTGTTATTTCTCTACAGTGTAGGACTGTAGAATAACTGTGTGTATAGAACATGTTGTTATTTCTCTACAGTGTAGGAGTGTATGTGTGTATATCGACTGTGTGTATAGAACATGTTGTTATTTCTCTACAGTGTAGGAGTGTATGTGTGTATATCGACTGTGTGTATAGAACATGTTGTTATTTCTCTACAGTGTAGGAGTGTATGTGTGTATATCGACTGTGTGTATAGAACATGTTGTTATTTCTCTACAGTGTAGGAGTGTATGTGTGTATATTGACTGTGTGTGTATAGAACATGTTGTTATTTCTCTACAGTGTAGGAGTGTATGTGTGTATATTGACTGTGTGTATAGAACATGTTATTTCTCTACAGTGTAGGAGTGTATGTGTGTATATTGACTGTGTGTATAGAACATTTGTTTTTCTCTACAGTGTAGGAGTACATGTTTTATTGACTGTGTGTATAGAACATGTTGTTATTTCTCTACAGTGTCTTCTTATCGACTGTTGTGTATAGAACATGTTGTTAAATCTCTACAGTGTAGGAGTGTATGTGTGTATATTTGTGTGTTAGAACATGTTGTTATTTCTCTACAGTGTAGGAGTGTATGTGTGTATACGACTGTGTGTATAGAACATTTGTTATTTCTCTACAGTGTAGGAAACATGTGTGTATATTGACTGTGTGTATAGAACATGTTGTTATTTCTCTACAGTGTAGTGTATGTGTGTATATTCATGTGTGATAGAACATGTTGTTATTTCTCTACAGTGTAGGAATGTGTGTATTTGACTGTGTTATAGAACATGTTGTTTTTCTCTACAGTGTAGGAGTGTATGTGTTTATTAGAACATGGTTAACACAGTGTAGGAGTTATGAGTGTATATTGACTGTGTGTATAGAACATCTATTTCTCTACAGTGTAGGAGTGTATCTGTGTGTATACACAGTGTGTGTATAGAACATGTTGTTATTTCTCTACAGTGTAGGAGTGTATGTGTGTATATTGACTGTGTGTATAGAACATGTTGTTATTTCTTAAAGTGTAAAATATTTATATTGACTGTGTGTATAGAACATGTTGTTTTTCTCTACAGTGTAGGGAGTGTATGTGTGTATATTGACTGTGTGTATAGAACATGTTGTTATTTCTCTACAGTGTAGGAGTGTATGTGTGTAGAATTGATTGATTTGTACAGAACATATTTTATTTCTCTACAGTGTAACATTTCTATGTATATCCACTGTGTGTGTATAGGACATGTTGTTATTTCTCTGAGTGTAGGACTGTTGCGTGTTATTCATGTTCCCATAGAACATGTTGTTATTTCTCTACAGTGTAGGGTACGTATCAATCGACTGTGTGTATAGAACATGTTGTTATTTCCACAATGTACTGTATGTTTTATCACTGTGTGTGTATAGAACATGTTGTTATTTTATTTACTGTATGTTGTATATTGACTGTGTGTGTATAGAACATGTTGTTAACACACTGTACTGTATGTGTGTATATTGACCAGTGTGTGTATAGAACATGTTGTTATTTCCCTACACTGTACTGTGGGTATATCTGACTGTGTGTGTGTATAGAACATGTTGTTATTTCTACACTGTACTGTATGTGTGTATATTGACTGTGTGTGTATAGAACATGTTGTTATTTCCCTACACTGTACTGTATGTGTGTATATTGACTGTGTGTGTGTATAGAACATGTTGTTATTTCTCTACACTGTACTGTATGTGTGTATATTGATTGTGCTCTGATTCCAGCATTGTAAAACAGGTCTCTCTTCAGGAGATCATGAAGTAATAAATAATACACAATAACAAAACTCCTTTATATCAAACCCTGTTGTTTGTCCCTGAACATGGTTTTATTTCTCTAAATGCATGTTGGGTGTAAATGTGTTGCTGCATCAGCAGGTGTAGAGCTGGTATAGAATCATCATGAGCACTGCAGTGTTTTAGAACAGTGTATGATACCTCATCTAGTGAACTCCACACAACGTGAACCTCCCGGTCTCCATGTCGCTTGGGTCAGGAGAAAGATCCTTTTTATAATCCTTATTGGTGCTAGTAGCTTGCTCTTCCTCCATAAAATCCACCTCATATCCGCATCAGGTTGTCCAAATTTATCCTGCTTATGCTTGGGTAAGGACTACGTGCGTTACGCTTTGTTATTTTTTGATCGTAAAAAAGTATACAGCTAGTGTTCCTCTCTTTTTTTAGCTCTCCTTTCCTCTCTTTTTTGCCTTTATGCCTTCCATCTGTTCTAAGTGTGGTTCCCCACTTTCCCTCTCGTCTAACACAAATTTATGTTTAATGTGTGTAGACATGTCTGCTATTCCTACTCTCAAGGAGGATGCTTCCCCTTTGGTGGTTCACCGTTCCGATAAATGTCGTTCTACTTCCTCTACCTCTAAAAGAGCAGGGAGCCACAGAGAACAGTGGGGTCCTGGAGTTTCTCCTCCCAGGAAAAGAACGAGAAAGTCTATTCATTCCTGCAGCAGCCGAGAGAGATAGAGAGAGAGAGAGAGAGAGAGAGAGAGAGAGAGAGAGAGAGAGAGAGACCTATCGGCTACCGCCATTATGGAAGCTCCAGCAGCAAAGGCTCAACCACCCCCTTCACAGCTACCAATGCCTAAAGATATTTTTTCTCTGTTTAAAAGAATATGAGCAGTCTAAACAAGCTCAACTTTTACAGCCGGTACAACAACGGATACCGTAGCACCCGAAAGTTCACAGGAGCAATACTTTCCAGGTGCCCCCACCCTAGGAGAGGATGACGTCATCGATTCCACCCCCAAGGATGAAGTTTGTGAGTATACAGGCAGCCCCTCTCCTATATACACAGACATAGATGCTGTGCTGAGAAGGATTTCATCCCCTCTCAAAGAACAAGCCAGACCTGTGCAGATCAGGATGACTTCCTTAGCATTTTAGATGCAAAGGATAGAAAAGCCTTTGAGGGGTTCCCCTTCCATGAGGCGATCTGGAGGCCTGTTGAGGCTTTTTGGCAAAAACCTGCTGCTTCTGCACCATGCCTGCTTAGAGTAGATAAATTCTACAGGGTAACAGTGGATCACAAAAAACACCTTTTCAAACAACATAGGTTGGATACCATCATGGCTACACCAACTGCAGGTATGCCTTCTAGATCTGTTTCTATTACTGGGTCTGATAAAAACATTGATAATTTCTTGAAAAAGGATTACTCTGCCTCCACATGCAGCATGCAGATCAATAATTATAGATCCATGCAGCTAAATACCAGCATATGCTTTGGAACCAGCTCTCTGTAGTTTTACAATCACCTACGCCTGAAAATCTAGAGGTTCCCATGCAGCTAGCAGAAGAAGGAAATAACACTGCCAAACTTCAACTACAAGCTGCATGTGATGCCATTGATACAAATGCCAGAGCCGTGGCTAATGTCATCTCTGCAAGGCAGTGCATTCAAATGAGGGCATCTTCTCTATCAGCAGACACCCAGACAAGAATATTGGAGCTACCCTTTCAGGGTGATCTTTTATTTGGCACCAACCTTAAGGATTCCTTGTCTGACATGAAAGAGGCTAGGCAGGTGATTAGATCGTGCTCTACTACAGAGAGAGGTGCACCATGCAACAGGGTTTTTTTTCAACAGGCAAAGGTCTTTCAGAAACCAGCCACCTCAACCCTGGTTCAACAGGCAGGGTCACTTTCAGCGTGGCCAGGATTTCAGACCACGTAGAATGGGACATGGCTATTATAAAGAGGGAGGTAGACCCGCTACCTCCTCCTGACATTTTTCTCAACCTTCCAGCACCTTCCCCCCCCTACCCCTCCATTGCCAGCGGGAGGAAGGGTGTCCCATTTTTTAACCAGCTGGGAAAGAATTACATCAGACCCCTAGGTCCTGGGGCTTATTCAACAGGGTTACAGGATTCCATTCCAGGTTTCACCACCATCAACAGGCATCATTCAGATGGTTTTAAACTGGTCAAGTCCAAAGGGTATCTGCCTGCAGGAGGAAATGTCAAATATGTTGCATTCCCATGCCATAGAAGAGGTCCCCTTATCTTCTCAGACCCAGGGCCATTACTCAAAGTACTTCTTGATACGAAAGAAGAATGGGAAATTCAGGCCCATTCTAGACCTCATTCATTCTTTCAGAAAAATTCAAGATGATATCTTTAGCCATTATCATCAAGGCAGTTCAACCAGGAGACTGGTTGATTTCCATAGATCTCAAAGATGCCTACTTCCATCTGCCTATACACAAGGAATACAGAAAATATCTCAGATTCTCCATCAAAAACCGTCAATTCCAGTTCAAGGTCCTTCCCTTTGGGATCTCCACAGCCCCCAGGGTCTTTACCAAGGTAATGGCAGTGGTGACTGCACATCTTCGAGGAATAGGCATCCACGTCTATCCATATATAGACGATTGGCTGGTAAAAGCTCCTTCCAGAGAAGGCTTTGGCGCACAGGGACAAGGTACTCTGCCTTTTTCAGGACTTGTGCTTACTGGTCAATGAAGAAAAGTCATCTCTCATCCCTACACAGTCTCTAATCTTCCTGGGAACACAGTTCAATACAATATCAGGAAGAGTTTACCTCACAGAAGAAAGAGTTGCCACAATCCGACACATGGCAAAACATTTCAATGTAGGAACCAGAATAACAGCTCGTTCCTATCAGCAGTTTCTGGGGCACACGGCAGCATCAGTCTTCCTTGTAAGAGACGCGGCGTTACATATGAGACACACGCAAAGATGCCTCTTGTAAGAAATAATGAAACTGATAAACAATATTAGTGGTGTCAAATATATATTTATTGGAATAGCGTAGAATAGAACAGAGTTGTGTCACTGGGCTGCAGTGAGATTGACAGAACTGAGCACAGAAGAATGCCTTCACTTCAGTTTTGTAGATTCCAAAACACACCCTTTTAATGATGTCATTTAAGACCCCCTTCCCACTATACCTAGGTACGTGGCAATTTGCCAGGCCTCACAAACATTCCTTTGCATCTTGTTATCCCTGAGATTCTCCCATCCCCCTCATGCAACCAAGCAAAGCAGAACTAAGGACTCCTTTCACAAATGCCCATACAAGGGTCATATTTGCCCTCTGTTTAGTCAATCTGCAATTTATTGAGACAGACCCTGCATTCCAAAATACCCCACCTTAACTCTGTGCTCAGTATCTCTCCATTGAAAGTACCATACATTCCAAATATTCTAACAATATGGACTATCACATTTCCTTACAGTCCTGAACTCAAAAACCCAAAATACCACTCCCAGCTTCTTTGTTCAATTTGTAACAGAAAATAACATATTATAATCAGTTCTAACACAAAAACTATTACAAATTTCCTTACACTCCTTTCTTCTTGGAATCGCGTTCTGCCAGACTCCCACCGCATCAGGGTCTCCCCAGGAGCAGCCACAGAAGCCAGATGGTGGCAGCTTTCACTAGTATGGGGATGCCACTATCTCCATTTATCCTCCTACTCTCCGTCTATATACAGGCGCCTCCCTGTCGGGATGGGGTTTTTCTCTCTCACCCTAGCGGACGCTCAGGTCCAAGGTATGTGGTCACCAAAACAAGAATCTCGCCACATAAATTATTTGGAGCTCTTAGCAATCTCCCTGGCACTAAGGCATTTCACCCCAATATTAAAACAAAAAACAGCACTGATCCTCACAGACAGCACCACAGCAGTAAAATACATAAATCATCAGGGAGGCACAAAATCATGGGAACTGTGTGGAGTTCATCAGACGAGGTAAGAATACGAAGATTACCTGTAATATGGTTTCTTCATTGGATGATGAACTCCACACACCTATATCCCACCCTCCGGTTCCCCCTCTCTTTTTCATTTCTATTTCTGGTTTGTTTACTTTATCGAAATTTGGAAAACCTGACGCGGCAATGAGGTGGATTTTATGGAGGAGGAGCACGCTATTAGCGTCAATAAGGATTATAAAAAGGATCTCTGGGAAAGAGATCTGGTTCTTTCTCCTGACCCAAGCGACACGGAGACCGGGAGGTTCACGTTGTGTGGAGGTCATCATCCAATGAAGAAACCATATTACATCTGCCGTTCCTGCTACACAGGTTTGTGTGAACATTCAGCTCTGCACTGTCTTCACTGTATTTTTTGCTCACCTGGCTCCGCTGTTTGAGACTCTGGTTCAGAGCCCAGCAGCCCTCTGACCTGCTGGGCCTGGAGCAGGTGACATCAGGCCCCGGCTGGGAGGCTATTTACAACAAAGCTCGGGAGGCGGCAGCGGCCTCGGAGGTGAACTCGAGGGGCCCCCGGCCATGGAGGCGGCAGCGGAGTCTCCCCTGCTTTCAGGATTGACCATGTCTAATTCCAGGCTCAGTGTGAATGAGTCTTGGCCACTTATCCTCCCTCCCTGAGGGATGTGGAACCCCCCCCTCGTTTCCTGTGTAGGTGAGAGCACCCAGGATTTCTCAACTCCTCCCACCTCTGTGAGGCAGAACCAGCAGGCATCCCTATGTCCCTACCCCACCCCTCCCCTTCTCCCTGCACCAGCAGGCCCCCTCCCCACAATGCCCTTCCCTTCATCATTCTACTCCTCGTCCCATTTCTCTTTGCCCCTGTCACCTTGATCTATCCCCTGAGGCAGCTGCTTCCCCTGGTGGTGGTGGAGACATTTATCACATCCCCCTCCTTCCAATCTTTCTCTGCTACAAAGTAACCAACCCCCGTCGCTCCCTTCCCTAGAACCTGATTTACCCCCTGTAAAAACTCCCTTCCTCAAACCTGATTTACCTCTCCCCCAGTAAAACTCCTTCCCTCAAACCTGATTTACCACCCAGTAAAACTCCCTTCCCTCAAACCTGAGACGGCACCTCTCCCCAGTAAAAACTCCTTCCTCAAACCTGATTTACCACCCAGTAAAACTCCCTTCCCTCAAACCTGATTTACCCCCCAGTAAAACTCCCTTCCCTCAAACCTGATTTACCTCTCCCCCCAGTAAAAACTCCCTTCCCTCAAACCTGATTTACCACCCAGTAAAAACTCCCTTCCCTCAAACCTGATTTACCCCCAGTAAAAACTCCATTCCCTCAAACCTGATTTACCCCAGTAAAACTCCCTTCCTCAAACCTGATTTACCTCCCCCCAGTAAAACTCCCTTCCCTCAAACCTGATTTACCCCCAGTAAAACTCCCTTCCCTCAAACCTGATTTACCTCTCCCCAGTAAAACTCCTTCCCTCAAACCTGATTTACCACCCAGTAAAAACTCCCTTCCCTCAAACCTGATTTACCCCCCAGTAAAAACTCCCTTCCCTCAAACCTGATTTACCCCCAGTAAAAACTCCCTTCCCTCAAACCTGATTTACCTCTCCCCCCAGTAAAAACTCCCTTCCCTCAAACCTGATTTACCTCCCCCCCCCCCCAAAACTCCCCCTCCCTCAAACCTGATTTACCTCCCCCCAGTAAAAACTCCCTTCCCTCAAACCTGATTTACCTCTCCCCCAGTAAAAACTCCCTTCCCTCAAACCTGATTTTGCCTCTCCCCAGTAAAAACTCCTTCCTCATTTACCTGATTTACCTCTCCCCCAGTAAAAACTCCCTTCCCTCAAACCTGATTTACCTCTCCCCCCCAGTAAAAACTCCCTTCCCTCATCATCACCTAACTTCCCAAGTCCCTGAACCTCTCTCCGACCACTCCCCAATCAAAATAGGCTTCTGGAACGCACGTTCGGTCTGCAATAAGCCGGCAGCCACCTTAAATGCGTTCCTCTCCCTCCACCTTGATGTCCTTGCACTGACCGAACCATGGGTCACACCACTTAACACGGCCACCCCCGCTGCCCTTACCTCCTCTGTCACCACCTTCTACCACACCCCCGCCCAGTTGGTAAAGGCGGCGGTACTGGATTACTTACGCCAGCCTCCTGGACCCCTGCCCCCCCCACACAATAACTACCACCTTCCCCTCTTTTGAGTACCAACTTACCTCCTTTGCCTTCCCCCACCGCACTACCTTCCTTGTCATTTATTGTCCTCCTGGCCCCCCTCCTCATTTTTTGACCACCTCGACTGCCTCCTCTCCTCCCTTCTCCCTCTCCCCCACCCATTCATTCTCTTGGGCGACTTCAACCTCCACCTACATTGTTCCCCCATTGCTTCTGCCCTCATCCCCGTCACCAACTCGTTTAACCTCCTGCTTCTCCCCTCCCCCTACCCACACATCTGGTAATACCCTTGACCTTATCTTCCTCTCCGGTTGTAAGGCATCATCATCTATCATAAGTTCCCCTCGACCTCCCTCTGACCATCTCTTCCTCTCCCTACCCGTCCTCCCTCCCTCCACCCCTTCCCCAGTACTCCCTATCCTCCGCCGTAATCTCCGTAACCTAGACACCAGTTCCTTGATTTCCATTTCTTCTTCACTTCTTCCCCCGATCTCTGATTTTTTCCTCCCTTCACCAGGACTTAGCCTCTACCATCCTAGCTACTGCGCTATCCTCCTCTCTCAACTCCCTTGCACCCACACGCCCTTACTCTCACTCACTTAGGCCTCCCCAACCATGGCTTACCCCCGCCCTTAAAATGGACCACCGTATCTTGCGCTGTGCTGAGCGACTCTCTAAGTCCTCCCCCTCACTTTCCAACCTCCAAGCCTTCCACTCCTTTCTCTCTAAATTCATCTCTGCTCTGGAACTAGCCAAACATGACTGTTTTCTAACCTTTATTACTGCTCTGGCCCTTCATCCCCGACAGACATTCTGACCACCACCACCCTTCGTGAATTGTTTGTCATAGGAGTTAACTTTTAAATTTCTTCAATAACTTGTGATCTTCACCTTTTCAAAATTAAGTCCCAATGCCTCCCTTAGCCCTTTTTCCATGCAAAAACTCACATCCCAAATATTGCCTTCCCCCACAGCGATTATACAATTCAGCTCTTCTGGTTTAAAACCAAGCTCTTTCTCCAATACATTTCTCAAACTCCAATCTGTTCATCTCTAGCTTATCCTCACTGTCTGTAAACCACTCTTTCACTGCAATTCTCACACAGTTGAAACGACAACCACCAAACCTTGGAGTCGCCATTTCAAATATTACAAAAATAAACATACTAAAGTATAGCAAAATTTACATAACCAAAATTTAACAAAATAACAGAGAAGGTGCCCACAAAAGGGTCCTCCATACCTGAAAAGCTACCTTTCACCTAAGTCCTTTCTCTGTCCTCTCCGCCACCTTCCAGAACCTAATAGAGAAAGAAAAAGAACCAGCAAGCACCCTTGCCACCTTACCTTACTGATCGCTACTTCTTTTTCACCAATGTTGCGGTCAAGCCCAATACACTTGATCTGAGCCAAGAGGCCGAGAATGCGATGCCCACAATGGTTTTACCCAAACGCCCCGGGCACAACCGGAGCTGCCGGGGTACTTGCTTCAAGGGAGGGGGAAAAAAAGGTGCTTTTAACCCCAAGTCGAGCCCCACCCCGAAGGGAAGGGCCATCCAAAAATTTGAATGCACTCGGAAATGCTTTCTCCACAAAATTTTTAAAATAAAATATATTTTTTTATATAAATTTTCCTCATACAATATTTAAGAATACTTCCTTTTGTTCAGGATCAAACACATTAAAGAAAGACCTCACCCCCTAGAAAAAAAACAAAAAAAACTTAAAGACCGCTTTAACTGCTCTTCTTCACCGTTGATAGTCACAGAGATAATACTCTGCCAGTTGGACCACCTCTTTTGAGCTGATTACCACTCCTTTATACACAAGCATATTTCTGGCTTTCCACAAAGCCTCTCAGACACACAATATGGTACTCTAGTTCAACATCCATCTCTCCTTGTTGATTTTCTCCTGCCGAATTCCCAGCAGCACCAAATTTCTGTTTAGTGTGCCCTTTCCCAGGTGCAGCAGCTCACCCGACTCCTTACAAACCACTTTAGCGAAAGCACAATCCCAGAACAAATGTCCAGCTGTTTCATCCACACCACACCGAGACCTCGGGCACCTAGGAAAAAGAACAAGATTGCATTTATACATTGTGTCCCTTGTTGGTAGGATTCCATGTGCAGTTTGCCAAGCCAAATCTTTATGCTTATTCAATAGCTTTGGGTGGGCCACATCCTTCCAAACCCCTTCAACCACATCATGGGGGAACTGTCCCACAGTACACACAACTGTTTTATCCTGAACAAGTTGTTTGATCTTTTTACATAATCTCCATTGTTCTACCTCCTGTCCTAAAAGGTCATATTCTTTTAAAAACCACTCTACATGACTAAAACAATAGGGAACCTCAAAAGCAGATGGAACATTATTGGATGTTTTATACAATCCAAATATTCTCAGTACCACCCCGATAGAATTTCACAAACAAAGATGCTTTGTTTCTAAAGAGACACAAATCAATTTGAGTGTGCACAAACTTAAGCCATAACAAAAAAATTAAATCAGGTACACTTTTACCACCATATGCATTTTCTTTATAAAGAACACTTCTTTTTAGTCTTTCATTCTTTGATCCCCAAAAGAAACCCATAATTTGTCTAAACTATTTATAACCATCCTTGGAGGTGGAATAATTGCAGCCACATACAATACCAAAGGCAGGATCATAGTCTTAATAATTAACACCTTACCTTCCAGGGTTAAATCCCTTAATCCCCAAAATCCAATTTTCTTTGCCACTTTTCCCACCAATTATTCCCATTTTTTTTGTCCTGATCTATTACCATCAAACTTTATCCTGAGAATTAATAAATTATTTTTTAAAACAGATGTTAATATTTGGGAAACATTCCCATTCTCCATAGATCATACATTCACATTTTTCCATATTTAGTTTTGGCCTAGAGATCTCACAAAAGCTGTCAGTGTGTTTTAAAACTTGCTCTACAGAGAGTTCATTTGTGCATGCAACCGTTACATCATCCATATACATTATACATTTATTTTCTTTACCTCCACTCCCAGGTATCTTTACCCCGTTAATCAAAGGTCCCAGTATCTCAATACTGCATATAAACAATAAAGGAGAGAGGGGACAGCCTTGTCTTACCCCACTCTGGATGGCAATTGGCCGTGAAAGCATACCATTAATTAAAATCAGAATTTCAATATTTGTATACATCACTCTTATCCATTTGACAAACCCCACGGGAAAACCCATTTTTCCCAAGACTGCAAACATATATTTATGCACTACCCGATCGTATGCTTTCTCCAAGTCAAGATTTAAAATACACAACTTATTTTTCCTTTCTTTACAATAGCCAATCGAATCTCTTAATAAGACAAGACTGTCCACCACCCTTCTCCCTGGAATCACACACACCTGATCAGCATGAATGACAGAGCTTCTAACTTTACTTAATCTATTTGTTATTACTTTTACCAATAATTTGTAATCAAAACATTGCAAACTTATTGGCCTCCAATTCTTTAACTCCTCTCACAGCTCACAAAATCCTAGGGGTCTTGTTTTTTTTAAAACGTTTTCACTGCTATATCCAGTTCTTCCACAGTAATTTCCATCTCCAACTCTTCCTTCTTACTATTTGACACCCCTCCTTCCACCTTATCTAATATCATGCTTAATTTTCCCTCATTTATCTTTCTCTCTTTGTAGATTTCACTATAAAATCCCTCTGCAATCCCAATCATCTCATCACCTTTTCTCCTGCTTGTTATTCTCCAACACTTTTTTAAAGAAAAATCTTGTGCTCTTTTCACTTTTCATTTACCAATTACCTCCTCCTCCTCCTCCCCGTCAGCATTTAAAAGAAAGAAAAAAAAACTCCCTTGATGCACTTGGGCCCTCATTCAAATCCACAACCAAATTCACCAAATTTGTCTCATTTTGCTCAACTTCTTTGTTCACATTCACTTCTCCAACAGTTTCAGTTCCTTTCCTCACTCAGTCTTTGAACAAGTGTTTATCATCTCCACACAAATTGCAAGCTTTCCTTTTCACACACTGTGCAGCCACATGCCCTTCCTCCTTACAAATGCCACAATAACTTTTGTGCACACCACTGTCAAATGGCCCAATTCACCACATTTTCTACAGTATTTTGACTGTCCCTGGTAATTTAAAAAACCCCTGCTACCTAACAACATAATATCTAGTGGAATGTGTCGGAAGCATCCATAACCCTGAGGGTCAGTTGCCAGCCTCACCAACACTCTCCATGCACCATTCCATACCCCATCCAAGTCAAACACCTTTACAGGAGCTCTTTTAACACTACAGTATCTACTCAGCCAAGTGCGAATATCACAGTCTGTAGCGCTTTCACTTAACACTCACAACTACAGTTTTCACAGAGTTGTCTGACAAAGTTTCAACATTAAACAGTATAAGAGAAGGCAAATCTTTATTTTCCTCATACCTGGTCCAAAATTCTCTATACACTCCTTCATTACAAAAACTTACATCCCAAGACATACCATTTGTTAAAGCAATAAGACAGTTCAAATCTTTAGGCTCAAATTTCAAGGCCCTCTGCAATACACACCTACTGAATTCTAACCTCCCCATCTCCATTCTCAAATCCCCTTCTGTGTATTTCTTCTTTATTTTTTTTTAATTTTATTTATTTATTTTTTTTTAAATTTAGTCATTGCCAATTATTTTTTATTATTTTCTCCCAATTTGGAATGGCCAATTATTTATTACGGTCGGCTCACCGCTACCACCCCTGCGCTGACTCGGGAGGGCGAAGACGAACACACGCTGTCCTCCGAGGCGTGTGCCCTCAAGCCGACTGCTTTTTTTCACACTGCAGACTCACCATGCAGCCACCCAAGAGCTACAGCGTCGGAGGACAACGCAGATCTCGGGCAGCTTACAGGCAAGCCCCCAGGTGCCCGGCCAGACTACAGGGGTCGCTGGTGCACAGTGAGCCGAGGACACCCTGACCGACCTAACCCTCCCTCCCCCCGGGCGACGCTCGGCCAATTGTGCGCCGCCCCTTGGGAGCTCCCATCCTCGATCGGCAAAGGAATAGCCTGGATTCGAACTCGCGACTTGCAGGCTATAGAGCGCATCCTGCACTCACGTGGAGCGCCTTTACTGGATGCGCCACTCGGGAGCCCCCCAGTGCATTTCTTCTTTAAAGAAAAACGTACACAGTAGTACCTTCTCTCTCTCCCATCCTTGCAAACGACATCCTAACACAATTAAAGGTAAGATGCCCCAAAGGGCCCTACCCGACAAAACTCAATGCTGATCTCTCTGCTCTCTGCTATCTGGTCCACCTCCAAAGAAATCCCTGCATGCCTTTAGAGCACCTGTAAAAGATAAATACAAAACCTTAGTTGTCACCAACCAAAGTGATTGCAACCCTTGATCGAGCCAAGAAGCGATGCCCACAATGGTTTTGCCCAAACGGCCCAGGCGTGGCCGCCTGCCAGAGCTGCCGGTGTACCTGCTTCGTCGACGGAGGGAAAAAAGGAAAAAAAAGATGCCAGGCTCCAATGGACACGACCGCCGTTGCTGTGCTCGTTCTGCTTCTGCTCCTCTCCACGAAAATCTTTAGTAAAATACTCTTTTATTGAGATTTTACCATTTTTTTTACATTTACACCCATTCATTTCATTCATTTTACATTTCTTTTCAAGATGACATTCATGCATACAGACATACATTTTGTTTTAAAAGCATTTAAAATACATTTAAAAACACCAAGACAATCGTGCTTTGTACATGGTTAAAACAGACACAGATTAAAATCAACATGAAAAAAACCTGTGCTGCTTTAAAAGTGACTGGAAAAAAAGAACCATCTATAAAAAAACAGTGTTTGTGAGGGCCGGGAGTGCTCTCTAAAAAAGTTCAAAAGTGAACATAAAACAGAACAATAAAACTATAGAACTAAAACAGGGACAGAGAAAAGGGACAGTGTATAAAACAGTGAGTTAAAATTTTAAATTTTAAATCACTTAAAATGTAACTTTTAATAGTTAACATTAAAAATCTTTTAGACACATAAACAAAACAAAACAAAATCAAATAAACCATTCAAAATATATCAAATAAAATCCATAAAACTGAAACAAAAAAGACTACATAAAACCAGGGCACCGTTCAAAAACGGTCATGCCAGCTAAAAAGGGCAGAATGCTGGCATGACAAAATAAATAAAAGGCTTAGCGGTGCCCCGTAGTCCCGCTCCTAGGAGCTAGCGGTTCCAGTTTTTTCCTTCATTCCATCTTCACGTCCTGAAGTCCGGCGATCCTCCAATCCGCGCAGGCCTTGTCCTTCCCGAGGGTCCGGATGTCCAGAATTACAAAGTCCTTAATAAGAGTTTGTGCCCTTCTGGTCATGGTGATAGTGTCTAGCTCTTGCTTGTGATAGACACAGACGTTACGGGCCTCCCACAGGATCTGCTTGACAACATTGATGACACACCAAACGCACTTAGCTGTGCTGGTAGCGATTCCTCCCGCAGGCCCATAGAGCACAGTCTCAGCAGTCATCTTGGCCGTGTCAGCAAACCTGTTTAGGAAGACAGAGACAGAGAGCCAGACACTGCCAGCCACATCACACTCCCAGAAGATATGGGCTGGTGTTTCTCTCTTGCGGCACTTTGCATAGGGGCATGTTTCTACTTGGGCTAGTCCTCCCTGAACATGAACGCTCGAGTGGGGAGGAACTGTGGACGGTGTTCCATGCTATATCCTTCTGGACATTACTGAGGCAGCTGTGAGACACATTCTCCCAGATTTTTTGGCTTTGGGTGAGGGAGAAAGTAGCTACTTTTTCAATTTCCTGGGAACTGGCAAGATATTTAGATACAGCCTTGTATTCCCAGGAGGCCAATTTTGCTTTATCTAAGCCCAATTTATATATAGTGTCCCTTAAGGTTCTATAATACAATGGGGGGTCCCAGGAGTACGGCACGGTGTTGTCAATAGTGCAGAGGCCCAAGGCCCTGAGACAGGTGGCAAAATAGAAACGATTCATGTAACATACCTTCCTGTCCAGGGCCTGGATGTTCTTGATAATTTGCATGAGCCCCTGCACTCGGGTGAGCTGCACAACGTCCGGGACCCCCTTACCTCCCTTCTTGTCGGCTTTACTCAAGGTGGCTCGCTTTACCCTCTCCATCTCCATCTCTCCCATAGTGCTAGTCCATCTGCCCCAGATAAAGCGGTGGATAATGCGGTCCACCACTTTTTTGGTGGTCCTGTCTGGGGAAAGATTGGGGAACAGTTAGACTTGGTTATTAATACTCTACCTGTCATTGTTAAGATCTTGTGCTCCATCCGCCAATCTTTTGGACCTGGTTAATGGCGAGCTCTGGGCCCCCGAGCTATTATTCTCGAAAATGAGGCCCAGAATCTTGATTTTGTCCTTTTTGACAGGGTACATGTCCGACAGTTCCCTATCTACCTGCCAATTTTTAGACACGTAGACTTCGCTCTTGGACTTATTAATCACTGCCCCGGTCGCCGTGCAGTACTTCTCAAGGATATTACTAATCCGAGGTACCGACGATGTGTTGGTGCAAATTAGTGACACATCGTCCATATATGCTGTTGTTTTGACCTGGACCCCATTGGATCCCGGCAGCTGGAAACCAGTTATATTGGTATCCCTACAAATTGCCTGCAGGAGGGGTTCAATGCACACGACATATAGCAGTGGGGATAGTGGGCAACCCTGTCTGACCCCTGACTGGATAGATATTTTACCAGTCAGATGTCTGTTCACCAAGACTCGGGTACTAATGTTTGTATAGATAGTTTTAACCCACTCCCTAAGACCAGGAGCGAATTTAATCTGGTCCATCACTTTGTACATATATTCATGGCTTACCCTATCGAACGCCTTCTCCTGGTCAAGGTTGAACAGGCAGAGGGGATGGTTCCGTTCTCTAGAATAAGCCAGAATGTCCCTTGTTAACATTAAAATATTGGTGATGGACCTCCCTGGGACACCACAAGCCTGGTCGGGGCCAATGACCAAAGGGAGGTGTACTTGTAGCCGGAGCATCAGAGCTTTGGCTAGTATCTTGTAATCCACACAAAGGAGGCTGATTGGGCGCCAATTCCGTAGATCTTTAACTTCCCCTTTCTTATGAAGGAGAGTAATTACACTCTCCCATAGAAGGGCCCAACCCCTTCTCCCTGTAGACCGCTCTGTAGACCTCCGCTAAATGGACTTTTAGCGTGTCCCAAAAAGATGGTACTACTCACCGGGATGCCATCTGGACCTGGCGTCTTACCGGTGTTCATGGTCTTAACCGCCTGGGTGAGCTCCTCCAGCGTGAGTTCTGGGTCCTTCTCCTCCTCCTCCTCCTCGTCCCGCACTGAGTCAGGCTCCAACTGGCTCAGGAACCACTCTATCAGGGTGTCATCTGTAGCTTTGATGTTATATAGGTCCCTATAGAAGTTCTCTACCACTTTTTTCACTCCCTCACTATCCTCCCACTGCTGTCGAGCATGGAGGACATCAAGTGCCGCTTCTCCCTCGTTTTCTGGAAGAAGAAGCGGGTACACTTTTCGTCTTCCTCCATTTTTTGCACTTTTGCATTGTGCATGTCCTTTCGTTGTTCCTCCCTACAAAGCACTGAAAGATCTAGCTTGGTCTGGGCTATCTCGTCGCTTACAGGGAACCCCTGAAGCTGAAGCAGGCTCAGACGCTGGAGGGCAGCATTCAGGTGTTTATATTTGGCCCTCCTTTCTTTTGCTTTCCTCTTGCCTGCTGCTATGAAATAACCCTTAGTTCTCATTTTGACCATCTCCCACCACTCTATAGGGGAGTTGAATAGGTCACGCAAAGTGGTCCACTCAACAAGCCTGCTCTTATAGGCTGCAGCTATGGAGGGGTCGTCGAGTAAGGAGGTGTTTCATTTCCAGACCCCTGACCCCATCTGGGAGATCTGAGGGACCTGCAATGTTACCTGCAGGAGCCTATGGTCAGAGAAGAAGACGGCCTGGGTGTCTACTGCCGTCTTCGTAAGGGAGCTGGTATGCAGGACAAGATCTATACGGGAGAAGGAGGTCCCAGATGAGCTCACCCAGGTAAAGGGAGGCACCAGGTCCTTACCTGCATCACACAGGGAGAAATCAGATATTACGGAGGACAGAACTCTACTAGAGCGGTCGTTGCGTGGCCTGCTCCGGTCTACGTCCCTTAGAGTACAATTGAAGTCACCTGACACAATGACGGGTACGTTCCCCATCAGGAGTGGACGCAGCTGTGGAAAAAAATTGAACTCTTTCGTTTTGGTTAGTGGGTGCGTAGACATTGACCAGTCTGAGGGGAGTGTTGTTGTATGTCACATCCACGCTCAGAATTCTACCAGGTTCTACCTCCCTGCTGCTGCGGGAGGTAATAAATGGGTTTTTAAATAGGATACCTACTCCGTCGGCTCTGGCTATGTTGGAGCCCAACCAGAAGGAGTCCCCCAGGGTCCAACTCTCCTTCAGGTCCCTATAATCAGGGCTCGATGAAATACCACACTCCTGCAGAAAGATGATATCTGCTTTCAAGTTAGTTAGATAGTTTAGTACATCAAATCTTTTTTGTGTCTCCCTGATGCTCCTGACATTAACAGACACACATATCAGGCCATCAGGGTAGTTAACAAGAAAAGGAGTCGCTGCGTCCACCCCATAGCGACTATGATTGGGAGGTCGGGACACTCTTCCTACTCTTAGCTCTACGCTTGCTTCGAGGGGGCTTGGGCTTATCTGCAACTCCCATCACCCCTGAGAAGGTACTCACTGCTGCCTCGTCCAAGAAGGCACCGTCTTTGTATGCACAGTACGTGGAGTTGTTTTGGCTATTCAACTCCCCACAAGGTAAGTCTGGTGGAACTTGCTCAGGGCCCCTCGGAACGTGTGGGTCAGCTTTGTCCTGGAGGGGGTTATGACAGACAGCCTTCTTTGGCTGTTACTGTCTGTTGAATTTGAGCTGTTAGCCGACTTCTGGCTTACCGTGTCCAGGGGTATTCCCATGTCCTCCAGTGCTGTATCTAGGAGGACCTCTAGGGGGCCCCTGGTTTTGCCCATACAAGGGAGGGGGACAAAGATGCTTTGAAGGGAGGCCCTTCGCTTGAAGAGGGTCATTGCTACCGAGGTACTGCTGGTCAGGGAAGGTGTTGGATCAATGGGGGCCACCTGCAACTTGCTGTCTTTGATCTTTATCTTCTTTCTTTCCCCCCCTCGTCTCTACCCTTTCTTTTCCCCACCCTCGGCTGGTTCTTCACCCCTTCCCCTCCTTCTCACTCTCACTTTCACTGTCGCTTTCTTTCCTCCCCACGGACTCAATCCTTATGACGTCATAACGAGCCGAGGGGAGTGCTGGCGCTGAGAGGGCCCCTACTCAGGGGGCCGCTGCTGGGTCCGGCTCCCTCCCTGCCTCGTGTTCTGTATCAGAGGAGCTACTGGAGGAGCTAGTGGAGTAGCTGTTGTACTCTCTCTCTGGGCTGGGGGAAGGGGTCCTCGTAAAACAGGACATGTCTCGGGGCGGGGGTGAGGGGGTGCTGGTGATGATGGTGGTGCTGGAGTCTGGGTTTTTGATGCTGTTGGTGGTGATGTGGACTGATCTTTGTTACTTGCTCCCTCTTCCTGCTCAGGCCTAGGCTTGTTGGTATTTGCCTTACTGGCTCTGACCATGTTGGCATAGGAAGAGGGGCAGTCCCAAACAGGTGCCCCTTCTTTCCACACAAATTGCACTGCCTCTCTTCTCTGCAGTGGCTGGTCTCGTGGGGGGCGCCGCAGTTCCTGCACTTGACTACAGTACATGCGGCCGCCAGGTGTCCTAATTCCCCACATTTCCTGCAGAGTTTTGGCATCCCATTATAGAATACCAGCCCTCTGTTGGGCCCTAACACTATGGAGTTTGGAATGTGGCGTATGATGGATCAACATTGAGGCGTACCAGCCACTTTCTGGCTCCTGTCCAAACCCCATCTTCGTCAGTAATTTTTCTCCCTTCTGATGACACACTCCCATAGCGGTTAAGCCATGTTGTAATGTCATAGTCGCTAACTGCCTCATTGAAAAATTGGACAGTAACAACTTTCATTTCTCTGTCTGTCAGTGCATTCACACAAAATTCTTTGTATGGAGCGAGATATTTATTCTCCCCCCAAAAGGACCACATTTCTTGTAATTTTTGGGGGTTCCTAAAACTGACCTCAAACACTTCCTTAAGCCCTGGCAATTTCACCAAACAGTTCAAGTCAGAAGGAGAAAAACCCATACCCCTCTGAAGAATGGTCCGGCTGAACTCCAGTCTTGTCAATCCTGGTTCCGTTTCATCCTGCTTATCTCTTGTGAAGCGCACCGCATTGTGCCTCCTGGTCTCCTGAGTTGGCCGGAACGCCATCCTTCAGCTGGCTCCTCCGATTGGGGTGGGAGAAGCCTCTGGATGTCCGGGTTGTCTCTCTCTGCGGAAAAGAGACAACGTAAGCAGCAAGTCTAGGCAGTTGAAGGAACTATTACTTTAGTCCCTGAGGAGATGGTCGCCTCACAAGAGGGACCCCCTCCCCAGGTGAACGGTGTCCTTCCCTGGCGGAATAGGGGGCACTGCTTGGCACCGAGACCACGCAGGAAGAATCGTGGCTGTGACGCCTCCTCGGGGTCCGGGGCCGCCCTCTGCTCCTCCCAGATGGCGCACTCTGCTGGGCGCCGGCTGCTCTCTCGGTCTGGATCTCGATCACGATCAAGGGCTGGGGATGAGGTCGTCTAGGTCATCAAAGGGTCTTCAAAGGTCATCTGGATGGTAGGTCCTCCTTCTCTCGAACTCCAGGAACGTCTGGAAAGGCCGGAACCGCCTGAAAAAGAAAAAACTGGAACCGCCTGAAAAAACGGCCTGGATTGGGCAAGCCAAAACTAGACTGAGCATTAGTCTTCCAAAAAGTTGCCGAGCTGAAGAAAAGCCAGTCAAAAATAAAAAAAAAGTCTGTTCCTCTTCCCTCGAACAAACCTCTCACAGACCCTCGGAGGGAGCGGGCAATGCCACTACCCTCTAAGCCTTAGTTCTTAGAAAGATTTATTCGAACTGAAGAGAAGCCAGAGCGTGGCTTTGCTGGTGGCCAAACCCATCAGGTCAGCCCAAAGGCCTTCTCTACCTGGCGGCAAGGCAAAATGGGGAACTCTTCCAAAAACGCAACTGCTGTTCAGTCCCGGCAAAGGGACGCTTTGCTGCTGCTTCTGCCTTGAAAGTGAGGGCTCCTTGCCCCACTAAACAGCTCCATTTCTGCTTTACCTCCTCCTCCCACGAGTGCAAGGCCTTCTGGGTACACTGGCCTGCTGCATGTGTAAAGCAGGCTCTCCCTCATCATCTAGTTAGGCCTGCCTTCCTTTCTTACAAAAAAAAACAGCGGGAAAAATACAAACAAGAAAGAGGGAGGAGAGGCGTACGACACACAAACATAACGTTGTGCACCAATCCCGGAGGTACTGCAATACCGGGTCGAAGCGTGTCCTGCTTCCAAAAATATACATATACCCATCACAACCCTCCGTTAGAGTATCATTTCTTATAACACCCACATACCCAATAAAATATACAATCATATTTTACACCCATCTCCTTTTTATTTACAACCCAGGTGTTAAATCTGGAAGAACAAAACAACACAGAATCAATATGGGTCAGAATAATGGACAAAAATTCAAAGGCCATAATAATAGGAGCATGCTATAGACCACCAGATTCAGACGGCGAGCAAAATAATCTGTTATACAATGACATTAGAAATGTGTATAGCAAAGGAGAAGCCATACTAATGGGGGATTTCAACTTCCCCCACATAAAATGGGAAAACCCGGTTGGGAGCACGACGGACGAAATTGAAATGGTGGAAATGACAAATGACTGCTTCCTAACACAATCTGTCAAGGCACCGACTAGAGGGGAGGCATGCCTTGATTTAGTCTTTTCAAATGACGAAGACAGAAGACCTGTGCTTTATGTCTTTTTGATGATATCCGACTGGAAAGGGACAATTGTAATGTCGGAACTGGTCCGACATAGGACCGCAAAGGGTTAAACCTTTCCATCTCTCTTTTGCTGCATTATAACCCCACCTATTTATTTCCCTCTTCACCTTTCCCCTAATGTCCACCACCGCCCTTGTGCTCCACTGTTTATTTGATTTCACCAAAACCCACCTAGCTTCCCACAAACCCATCTTAACCAAAGAAACTAATCAATCAGTCTTTATTTTATATAGCGCCTTTCATAGTGGAACACCATCACAAAGCGCTTTACAAGATGCAGTAAATACAAGAAAATCCATAATACTTTAAATAGAGAAATGCATAGTATATGATATATAGTGGAAAGTACATAATACATGATAGTAGCATAATACATTAAACAGTATAATAAATACAGTGGAAAGTGCAGAATCCATGATAGCATAAAACAATAGGTGAAATAGTAGCAGCAGCTAATAACAGATATCAGGCTGAAGGATCATGGAAAACAAGAGAACAATACTCTTTTGGGCAAAGTGGATTCCTCGTCAACCCATGCCTATACAGTAACTCCCTTACCGGTAACTTTTTGTGCACCCCCCTACAATTTAAATCCTTTTAATTAGTTTCTAAACCTTTTAGTTGCACCCTCTCCCACACATTTTTAGGAATTAAATAACATCTCCTAGTATCCAAACCCTCTCTCAAAACTCTATACAACCCCCTATGATCCCTACACAACAAATCTTGTTTATAGTCCTTGTACCTTTTTGACCACTTTACCGCATGATTATAATGAGCAGGTAACTGCTCTGCCTTGGGCACATTATTTTTCCAAACTGGAATAATCGTTCTCATTGGAAACAAACCATAATACAACAACATACTGAAACTTATGCTTTTATATCAGAAGTCAAATGCACACACAAATTTGAAAAAAAAAACATAATCCAGTTTTAAAGGAATGTGAGGAACATCCCTCCCCCACACTCACCTGCTGGTATATCACCACCCTGACAACATTCAGATTTATTCCCCCAAATAAAATAAAAAAACTAATTTATTAGTAATGACCCTGCGTAAACTTGCAGAAACTGGAAATACATAGGCTAAATATAACAAAGATAAAAAAAATATCATTTTTTATTACTAAAACTTTACCACTGATAGTGAGAATCCTTGTCTTCCATAACCCTACTTTTGTATTTTAATTTAATCCCTTGTTTCCAATTGACCTTGTCACTCCCCTGACTATCAAAATAAACCCCAAGCAATTTTAGTGACTCAGTACAAACCTGCATTCCACCCAGTGCATCCACCCTACCCCTCCAAGCCCCAAAATATTTCATTGAAGATTTCGTAATATTCAACTTGGACCCTGATGCCAGAGCAAAACGCTCAATGACCTCCAGTGCCCAAGTCAAACTTCGATCATTACATAAAAACAAAGTCTTGTCATCAGCATATTGGGAAATTAACTGTGCACCCACCACTCCCTGGTAATAGGAGCCCTTCAATTATTTTATCTTCCCTCACTGCTCTAGCGAAAGGCTCCATAAATAAAACGTAGAGCAGAGGACAACCCTGCCTTACCCCGACTTCTGTCTAACTAAATCACCAATGTGCCCATTAACATTAACCCTACTTCCCACCCCTCTATACATTATCCTTAACCACTTAAAAAAATTCACCCCAAAACCAAACCTTTCTAGAATCCTAAACATTGCTTTCTTCAGTCGGCCTGTAAGCACCTTGGCAATCAATTTATAATCGACACACATGAGCGTGACATGCCTCCAGTTCCTTAGATCTTCTGAATCCCCTTTTTTAAATAAAAGTGAAAACACCCTCCGCCATTTGTATTACTCAAAACCCCTTTGTGAAAAATTTCATGAAAAAACCTGTCTTTTAAAATATCCCAAAAAGCTATATACAATTATTTTGGTATCTCATCTTTTCCAGGGACTTTGTTATTTTGCATCGACCTCAGTGCTTCGGTTAGTTCTTTAATGTTGACAGGCTGCTCTAAATTTTCCTTGACCTCCTCTGAGACCCGGGCCTCCACCCCATCCAAGAAAGCGTCACCTACCCCCTATCTGCCGCCTTCTCCTTACACAGGCTCTTATAAAAAGTAGTAGCTTCCTGCAATTTTTCCTTATTGTTGTGCACTGTGACACCAACCCCTCTTCAAACCCTTTACAACCCTCTTACCCTGTGCCGCCCTCACCTGTTTAAAAAAATAAGTACTGCATGTATTTAAAAAAAAAAACGCCATCTTCTTGCTAAATAAAAACTCCCCCTGCCTTTTTCTCAAAATGCTCTTTTAATTGTGCAGTGCTCTTCCAAATTACACCCCCTTCATTCTCTATACTATGTAGTGCTTCCAGTGCTCTTTTGTAACCTAATAAAATCCCTCTTCCCCATTGTAAGCCCTTACCCGACAATACCCTTGTGCCAAATACCTAATTCTTACTTTAACTCCCTCCCACCAATATATTACTGTACTAAAAAAGGCTTTAACTCCACCCATTTTTTAAAAATAAAACTCTAACTGATCCCTGAATTGTGTTTCCTACAGTATGTCACAGTTCAGCTTCCAATACCCCCTGCCAGACATTGGCTGATTAACTTTAACAATCACATCAAGACTATGATGGTCTGAGAACCAAAACTGACATAGTGCTGAAGAGACAACTCTCAAGGTCTTGGACAAAAATAATCTAGCCTTCCTTTTGCATCCCTTGAATTTTGCTAGGTTATCCCCGCCAACTTGGGGTTACATTAGCGATACCCATCTATCAAACCAAAATTTGCAATCAAATCTTTTAAATTATCATTTACAGTTGAGACATTAAAATCCCCACCCATTACAACATTTCTGTTTGTCATACACAAAGCATTTAAACCCAAAAACAAATCTTTTCTCCCCGCAGGGTCAGTAGGTGCATAAATATTTATAAATCTGAATTTCTGCTCCTGCCAATCCCCATCTAACACCAAAACCCTCCCCTGCACAAGAGAAAAATACCCACAATACTAAACCCTTTGTCCCCAAACAAAATCCCTACCCCTGAAGAGTGCACCCCTCCCACGCTCCACCTAGATTCTTCCCTCTCCCACTCCTTTGAAAATAAAAGTACATCCTCAATGTTTTTTAAATGCACTTCCTGTAAAAAAAAACAAACTGAAAACAGAACTAGAGATAAATAACTTAAAGTAGCTCCCCTCTTATCTCTATTCCTTAACCCCCTTGCATTTATCGTCAGAAACTTTATACTAGACATTTTGTAACGGATAAAAAAAATTAATTAATACAATTTTTTATCAAAACCTAAAAGAAAAACCAAACTACTAGAACAGACAGCCTCAACCCCCTTTAACTCTTCTCCCCACCCTCCACCCCTCCTTTCCTCATCCCAATGACTAGTTGCAACCCCACTGTGTCCATTACAAAACCCTTTTCATTGGGAGATGCAGCCCCAATGTCCTCTCTTTCCACACGGGTAGAGGAGTCTGAAAATTCCTCCTCCAATACTGTCTCTGACTCAGATGAATATAACAAAGGGAAAACTTGAGTCCAATCCACTTACTGCCAGTGTCATGTTGTGTCCTGATGAAATCGAGGGAGAAACTGCCCCAGGCATCGCCTTCTTCTCCACCACCTCAGTCTTCTTTTCATTTTTCCTATTCTTCTTTTCCTGGTAATATCCAAGATCCCCTACTACATTATCATTGTCCTGAGTCTCTGTACAAGCCTTCTCCACCTCCTCCGGGTTAATCGAAACCTCAGTTGCCATTGCTGGATTCTCCTTGTCCCCTCCATTTTCCTCTTGGTCCTCAGGGTCCAGAAACAAATGCCTTACCTCCTCCAACGTTTCTTCTATTAGTGGCAAGTTGTCATCTGCCCCCATATCCTTCACCCCATATCCACCCTTAATGCTGCAGCATAAGGCTCCATAAACAATACGTAAAGTTTACAAACAAGAGGAGGCCATTCGGCCTATCTTGCTCGTTTGGTTGTTAGTAGCTTATTGATCCCAGAATCTCATCAAGCAGCTTCTTGAAGGATCCCAGGGTATCAGCTTCAACATCATTACTGGGGAGTTGGTTCCAGACCCTCACAATTCTCTGTGTAAAAAAGTGCCTCCTATTTTCTGTTCTGAATGCTCCTTTGTCTAATCGCCATTTGTGACCCCTGGTCCTGGTTTCTTTTTTCAGGTCGAAAAAGTCCCTTGGGTCGACATTGTCAATACCTTTTAGAATTTTGAATGCTTGAATCAGATCACTGCTTAGTCTTCTTTGTTCAAGACTGAATAGATTCAATTCTTTTATCCTGTCTGCATATGACATGCCTTTTAAACTCGGAATAATTCTGTTCGCTCTTCTTTGCACTCTTTCTAGAGCAGCAATATCCTTTTTGTAACAAGGTGACCAGAACTGAACACAATATTCAAGATGAGGTCTTACTAATGCATTGCACAGTTTTAACATTCCTTCCCTTGATTTAAATTCAACACTTTTCACAATATATCCGAGCATCTTCTTGGCCTTTTTTATAGCTTCCCCACATTGTCTAGATGAAGACATTTCTGAGTCAAGATAAACTCCTAGGTCTTTTTCATAGATTCCTTCTTCAATTTCAGTATCTCCCATATGATATTTATAATGCACATTTTTATTGCCTGCATGTAAAACTTTACACTTTTCACTATTAAATGTCATTTGCCATGTGTCTGCCCAGTTCTGAATGCTGTCTAGATCATTTTGAATGACCTTTGCTGCTGCAACAGTGTTTGCCACTCCTCCTATTTTTGTGTCACCTGCAAATTTAACAAGTTTGCTTACTATACCAGAATCCAAGTCATTAATGTAGATTAGGAATAACAGAGGACCTAATACTGATCCCTGTGGTACTCCACTGGTTACCTCGTTTCATTTTGAGGTTTCTCCTCTAATCAGTACTTTCTGTTTTCTACATGTTAACCACTCCCTAATCCATGTGCATGCATTTCCTTGAATCCCTACTCTGTTCAGTTTGAGAATTAATCTTTTTTATGGGGACTTTGTCAAAAGCTTTCTGGAAATCTAAATAAACCATGTCATATGCTTTGCAATTATCCATTGTCGATGTTGCATCCTCAAAAAAAATCAAGCAGGTTATTCAGACATGATCTCCCTTTCCTAAAACCATGCTGACTGTCTCCCAGGATACTGTTACCATATAGGTAATTTTCCATTTTGGATCTTATTATAGTTTCCATAAGTTTGCATATAATAGAAGTCAGGCTTATTGGTCTGCAGTTACCTGTTTAGGTTTTGCCTCCCTTTTTGTGGATCGGTATTACGTTTGCAATTCTCCAATCTATTGGTACAACCCCTGTGTCAAGAGACTGTTGCATGATCTTGGTTAGCGGTTTGTAAATAACTTCTTTCATTTCTTTGAGTATTCTGGTAGGATCTCATCCGGCCCAGGGGATTCGTTGATCTTAAGAGCTCCTAGTCCCTTTAACAATTCTGTCTCTGTTATGCTAAAGTTATTTAAAACTGGATAGGAACAGGTTGACATGTGGGCATGTTGTCCGTATCCTCCTTTGTAAATACTTGTGAAAAGTAATCATTTAATATATTTGATATTTTTTTCTTCATCTATGATTTTGCCATTAGTATCTCTTAGACATTTTACCTCCTCCTTGAATGTTCTCTTGCTGTTATAATATTGGACAAACTTTTTGGAATTAGTTTTAGCCCCCTTGCGTTTGCAGTTCTATGTACTCTTATTGTGTACTTTTGCTTTTGGTCCCTTTTAAACACTCTGTAAAGTGCCTTTTTTCAATTTTTAAATTGATCTATTAACACTAGAACTACCAGGCGGTCTTTTTTACGTTATATTAAAATGCGTATAAAACTACTGCAGCGTCGCATGCTACGAAACTGTTCTGTGTTAAATGTAGTCAAAACAGCGTGTTTATTTTAACATACGAAACATAGTGCTTACCTTTAATTCCGATTTCCTCACTTGTATTTTCCCATCATTTCTTTGTAAATCAGACGTTTTGATGTTATTGTTTGTTTTCCTTCAGGATATTGTCTGTGACACAGTTTTTGCAGCCTGCTTGTTACACGTGATGGAAACCTGTTACAACACGAGCACTGACACGAGACTTGGGGGTGGTGTTGGAAGGGGACTTATGATTGCAAATGCTGGGCTATAAAAAAGAGTGGTTTTAGCAGCTCAGAGACGACTTTTGACATGCAACGGGAGCTTACGACACTCTGGGAAGCAATAGAGAATAGTGCCTGATATTTGTTTGTTTGACTGTTTTATGCAAATGTTTTCTGTTTACCCTTTTATTTTGTGCCTGAGTTCTGTCTCCAGTCTCCAATAGCTGGTTTGGTACACTATTCTTCAGTAACTTTATTTTTTTATATATATAATCACGCTTGAGACTTGCTGTGCAGTCCTGTGTTGTATTGGTCTATTCATTTTAACTAGAAAATAAGTATTTTTAAATAGAAAATAAGTATTTTTACAGCTGTTGATAGATAAATCATGTCTGAAAATGTCTCTTGTAGCTATTCAAAACAAGCGCAAAGCTCACAAGTTCAGCAGCACTAACCCAAACCCAGTGTTTTTGCTATAACAGTCGAATGACAGTTGCGGTAGTTTTAGGTATAACGTATTATATCTCCATAAGTTTCTGCAACCAAGGGTCTAACACTAGAAGCCCTGTGGCAGTCATTTTGGCAGTTTTTGGTTTTAAAATGTAATTTTCTCCAGTCGTGTAACACATGTGGGGCTGTGCGTTCGTGTACCTTTCTGTCCATATGTATTAAATATTCACACACAGCATGAAACGTGGGAGTGCAGAAATAAAGTAGATATATTACATTATACCTAAAAGCCCCATGAGCAGTCACATTGACAGCCACACAGAAAACAATTGTATTGTGATTATACAGAATGGTATTCTACTTTATTATTATTTTTATTTACCAGTCCACAGTGTGTTTAGCTGTAATGAGATTAGTCTCTACTCTCTGCCTGAGTGAATGTCTGACAGTCTATTGTTTTCAATCAGCCTATTGAAGGCTGGCGCCTGCTTGCCAGCTGTGCTGCTCTGGTCAGACGATTAGCATCGGGACTAGTGAAAATAAATACCAGAGACCATGGAGTTTTACAATGCAACAAAATATGGAGTTGATGTTTTGGATCAGATGGCACAGAAGTATTCCGTGAAAGCTGGCTCCCGATGGTGGTCTGTTCAGGTGTTTTACAATGTATTGGACCTGGCAGCCATCAACTCCTGGGTACTTTACAAAGAATGCACGGAGAAGAATTTACCAAGGAGAGAATATATTTTACAGTTAACACAGCAACTTCACAAGAAGCATTTGGAACAGAGGGAGACTGCCAAGCATGTACCAACAGATGAATGTGGCAACCATGCTGAGAGACGCCAATGACAGGTTGGCAAGTGCAATAAAAATAAAACTTTGGACAGCTGTGCCCCTTTTGTGCAAAAAAAAAAAATAGGCATGGAGAAACTTCTTGTATTATCTGTGTTGATTGTGAACAGCCTTAGACTCAAGGTAAAGGAATATCCTTTTGTCGTAAAAAAGATGTCTGTTCAGATGTTTATTTATTTACATTTTCTTGTTTTGATTTGTAAAATAAATGTTCATGTGTGTGTGTGTGTATATATATATATATATGTATATATATATATATATGCTTATAATATGCTGTTTATTTATTTTATTTAGTTACATTTTTATAGCGCCTTTAGCCAAGGCGCTTTACAAGTTTTAAACAAAACGGTACAATCAAGGAAAAATGGATGAAAAAGAATGTAAGTTTATTGGGCTAGGGTGGGGAGACTAGTTGCTTAAATGAAAGCAGAGGGCCAGAGGCTAGGTCAGGGTCAGGAAAGCAGGGTCATAACAGGAGGCCAGGGGCCAGGCGTAGCAGTAGGATGGGCTAGGGAGAAGAGATGCGTTTTGAGGGAGGAGCGGAAACTACGCAGTGTGGGTGACTGTTTTATGGTAAGTCTATTCCAATGAAGGGAAACAAGAAGGGAAAAGGAATGGAAACGGGATTGGGCACAGGGAGAGGGTGGGACAGAGAGGAACAATAGTGATTGGGAATGTAAGGGACGTGAGGGAATATAGTAGGTAATCAATGCAGCCAGATAAGGTGGGGCAAGACCATGGAGAGATTTATACACAAGGGTAAGGAATTTGAACAGACAGGGAGTCAGTGTAGCAGGACGAGGAGAGGGGAAGTATGAAAGGAGTGGGGGAGGTTAAATATGATATGGGCAGAGGCATTCTGAATTTGTTGTAATGGTGTAAAAGCTTAGGAGGGAAGGCCAAGGAGGAGGGAGTTGCAATAGTTAAGACGAGTGAAGATGAGAGAGTGGACCAGTAGTAGCAGAAAGAGAAATGGAGGGGCGTATTTTGCGGATGTTGAATAGATGGAAACGGCAGGTGCGTGTTATGGCCGAGATATGATCAGAAAGGGAGAGGGTGGAGTCAAAGATGACGCCGAGGTTACGAGCAGAGAAGGATGGAATGAGGGCCAAGGGAGGGAATTAAATGGTGGGGCAGGGTGGGGGTGAAGATGGGGAGGGGAAGAAAAGGATTTCAGTTTTTAATGGATTGATGAGGAGGTATCGGCGCGCCATCCAAAACTGGATAGCAACCAAGCAAGCTGATATACGGGCGGTGAGGTCAGGGGTGAAGGAGGGGAACAAAAAGAAAATCTGGGTGTCGTCAGCAAAGAAATGATGGGGGAAGTTAAATGAGGAAATAAGAGCTTCAAGGGGTGAGGTGTACAGGGAGAATAGCAAGGGTCCCAGGACAAAGCCCTGGAGGACATCGACAGTCAGAGGGGAGGGGGGGTGGGGGGAAGTGAGGCTGTTGAAAGCAACAGCAGAGGTGCGTGCAGATAGGTAGGACTGCAACCAATCAAGGGGTGTGCCAGAGATGCCGAGGTTGGTAAAAGTGGAGAGAAGGATGGGGTGATCGACTGTGTCAAAAGCAGAGGAGAGATTAAGGAGAATGAGAATTGATGAGAGGCCAGCATGGGAGGAGTTGGCCAGATGATTCTGGACAGTGAGAAGGGCGGTCTCAGTGGAATGGAAGGGATGGAAACCAGATTGAAATCGGGGGGTAAAGTGAATTAGCGGATATGTTGTGTGATAGGCGCAAGTGGATTAGATGCTCAAGGATCTTAGAGAAATATGGGAGGAGAGAGATTGGGCGGTAATTAACAGGGCAGGCAGGGTCAAGAGAGGGTTTTTTTAACAGAGGGATGATGGTAGTTGATTTGAAAATGGCAGGACAGATACCAGTGGAGAGAGAGGAGTTAAAGAGGGAGTCTAGGTAAGGGAGGATAAGAGGGAGGAGTGGGGGGTATGAGGGAGGCAGGGAAAGGGTCCAGGGGGGAAGAGGTAGGGTGAGCTTTGGCAATAATGGAGTAGAGTTCAGGTAAGGACGTGGAAAGGAAAGCAGTAAAGAGGGCATTAGGAGCAGGAGGAGGTGGGATGGGAAGCTGGAAGTGGGGGCTAGTCTGGGGCAGAGTCAGGTGTAGGTGAATAGTACTAATTTTGGTGGTAAAGTAATCACAGAGATCAGTAGCAGTGAGGGTTGGGAGGGAAGGAGATTGGGATGAGGAAGGGGGACAGAGTAACTTATTGAGGGTTGAGAAGAGCTGACGGGGATGGGGGGCCAGAGCAGTGATGAGGGTTTGGAAGTATTCGTGTTTGGCTAGTTCCAGAGCAGAGTGAAAATTGCATAGGAGGGAGCGGTAGGCTTTGAGGTTCAAAGGTGAGTCGATCCGCCCGACGCAGGAAATGTCAGTCAGTTTTAAGGGAAGGGGTAAGCCATGGTTGAGGAGGCCTAAGAGAAAGAGAATAAGGGCGTGGGGGTGCTAGGGAGTTAAGGGAAGAGGATAGAGCAGTTGACAGGGTGGCAGAGGCTAAGTCCGGGTGAAGGGAAGAGAAGTCAGAGATAGGGGGAAGCAACGAGGAAGAGAGGGAGATCAAGGAACCAGTGTCTAGGGTACAGAGATTACAGTGGAGGACAGGGAATGAGGGTAAGGGGGTGAAGGGAGGGAGATGGGGTAGGAAGAGGGTGAGGGTGAGGAAAAATGGTCAGAGGGAGGTCGAGGGGCAGTTATGATGGATGTTGATGCCTTACAACCGGAGAGGAAGATAAGGTCCAGGGTATTACCAGATGTGTGGGTAGGGGGAGGGGAGAAGCAGGAGGTTAAACGAGTTGGTGAGAGGGAGAAGGGCAGAAGCAATAGGGGAACAATGTAGGTGGAGGTTGAAATCGCTAAGGAGAATGAAAGGGTGGGGGAAGAGGGAGGAGGGAGGAAAGAAGGCAGTCAAGATGGTCAAAGAATGAGGAGGGAGAGCTGGGAGACGATAGATCACAAGCAAGGTAATGCGGAGAGGGAAGACAAATGAGGTAAGTTTGTACTCAAAAGAGAGGAAGGTGGTAGTTATTGGGGGGAGAAGGGGCAGGGGTCTAGGAGGAGGGCGTAAGTAGACCAGTACCGCCGCCTGTACCAACTGGGTGGGGGGTATGGTAGAAAGAGGTGACTGAGGAGGTGAGAACTGCGTGAGTAGCTGTGTTATGTGGTGTGATCCATGTTTCTGTGAGTGCAAGGACATCGAGGTGGAGGGAAAGGAAAGCATCTAAGGTGGCTGCGGACTTGTTGCAGACTGAACGTGTGTTCCAGAGGCCTAATTTGATTGAGGAGTGAAGGGAGGGAGGTTCAGGGATTGGGGAGGTCAGGTGATGACAAAGGAGGGGAGGTTTTACTGTAAGGCCAAGGTAAATCAGGTTGATAGGAGGAGCGATTACTTTGCAGCAGGGAGAGATTGGAAGGAGAGGGATGTGAAATGTAAGGGGGGTGCTGAAAGGCATGGAGGAGTCTAGAATAGGGACTGGGGGGAAATGGTGATCAGAGTAGCTCACAATGCCAGGAGCAAGGAGAAGTTGGATGAGGAGAATAATAATAAAGGGAAGGGGCGTGGTAGGGAGGGGTACAGTGCGGGGGAGGAAAGGGAGGGGAGGTTGGGTAGGGACATTAGAGTGAAGGACTTGCTCTCACAGAGCCAGAGGAGTTGGTGAAATCCTGTATGCTCTCACCTACACAGGAAACAGGGGGAGAGGGAATATCTAAGTGGGGGAGGATGGGAAGAGAAGAGTTAAGACAGACTCACTCACACTGAGCCTGGGAATTAGCTATAAGGTCTATACTGCAAGCAGGGGTGGGGGAAGTGGGAGTAGTTTAGGTAGGGTGCAGGGGAGGACAGAAAGAAAAATGATAAATTTGTTGTTATGCAGTGATTCTAGAGCAGGTAGTTTTCAGTCCAGATTACATTTTTTGTTACTGAAATGATTATATATATATATATATATATATATATATATATATATATATATATATATACACACACACACTTCAGGTACCATAAGTGTTTGTTTGTTACAATGTATGATCCTTTAGGAGTCTGGATCGCGGAGCCTGTTTACATTGATGTCTCGATCATCTATAAAAGAATCGTGAATAAAACGTATAACTTTTTACATTGTATAAGATTACAAAAAAAACTCACCCTTACTTCGAATACCCTGTTGTTGTTGATGTACACTCGAAAACCCTCTTCTTCCGTTTAACAGGGGTGTTGTGTCCACTGTAACCCGGTTGACTTGCGATGGTCTGTATGGGGCATTGATAATATCATCAATTAAAGGATCAGAGAGATTGATCTACATGTCCACAATAACATTATCAGCACCTATAAATAAAAAAATAACAGAGGATCCAAGTAATTAAAAGTTGCTTAGGCCTTAGATAATCATAAAGCAAATCCTTTAAACACAGCAGTCAGGTAACAAAAAAACATTTCCAAAACCGCCGATATCAGTACAGTAAAGTACTTAAATAAAGCAATGATCAGAATGTAGCAACCAAACAGCAACACCTCACAATAAATAAAGAAGGATTAGATTTCAGTATCATTAGAATTAAAATACTCTCCAAAAATAGCTATTAAACAAATCTATTTTAAATCACTTAATATGAACAAGTTCTATATGAACAGCAGCAACCCCATTACAAAAAAAAAAAAACTTTATATTTCAGGATCATTAGAATTAAAATACTCTCCAAAAATAGATACTAAACAAATCTATTTTAGATCGCTTAATATGTACAAGGTCGACATGAGTACCACCAAAGCCCATTACAAAAATAATTTGACACAAATTGGCCCAGCAAAAACAAATACTATGAAATCTCTTTTAGAAATCTTAATATAGACGAACACCATATGACAAACATGCATGCAGCCCCCACAAAAGTACAAAAATAAATAAAACACTAATATATTATCATTCATTATAAAGCAGCGGTACAAAACACCAAGACAATACAAAATAAAACTTACCGGGAGATTTAGTCATTGCAACTGGGATTGTCGAGAGGAGCCGACCAGCTGTTGGAGAAGAATGATTTAACTCATGCGGCCTGCCGCTTAGAAACCTTTGCGGGGTATCATAAACACAGAGGGGATTAGCATACAGACTATCAGAGGAGATATGAACATAAGAACATAAGAAAGTTTACAAACGAGAGGAGGCCATTCAGCCTATTTTGCTCGTTTGGTTGTTAGTAGCTTATTGATCCCAGAATCTCATCAAGCACTTCTTGAAGGATCCCAGGGTGTCAGCTTCAACAACATTACTGAGGAGTTGGTTCCAGACCCTCACAATCCTCTGTGTAAAAAAGTGCCTCCTATTTTCTGTTCTGAATGCTCCTTTGTCTAATCTCCATTTGTGACCCCTGGACCTGGTTTCTTTTTTCAGGTCGAAAAAGTCCCTTGGGTCGACATTGTCAATACCTTTTAGAATTTTGAATGCTTGAATCAGGTCGCCGCGTAGTCTTCTTTGTTCAAGACTGAATAGATTCAATTCTCTTAGCCTGTCTGCATATGACATGCCTTTTAAACCCGGGATAATTCTGTTCGCTCTTCTTTGCACTCTTTTTAGAGCACCAATATCCTTTTTGTAGTGAGGTGACCAGAACTGAACACAATATTCTAGGTGTGGTCTTACTAATGCATTGTAAAGTTTTAACATTACTTCCCTTGATTTAAATTCAACACTTCTCACAATATATCCGAGCATCTTGTTGGCCTTTTTTATAGCTTCCCCACATTGTCTAGATGAAGACATTTCTGTGTTAACATAACCTCCTAGGTCTTTTTCATAGATTCCTTCTGCAATTTCAATATCTCCCATATGATATTTATAATGCACATTTTTATTGCCAGCGTGCAATACTAGACACTTTTCTCTATTAAATGTCATTTGCCATGTGTCTGCCCAATTCTGAATGCTGTCTAGGTCATTTTGAATGACCTTTGATGCTGCAACAGTGTTTGCCACTCCTCCTATTTTTGTGTTGTCTGCAAATTTATCAAGTTTGCTTACTTTATTATTATTATTTATTATTTATTTCTTAGCAGACGCCCTTATCCAGGGCGACTTACAATCGCAAGCAAATACAAATACATTCAACTATACCAAAATCTAAATCAATGTAGATTAGGAATAACAGAGGACCTAATACTGATCCCTGTGGTACACCACTGGTTACCTCGCTCCATTTTGAGGTTTCTCCTCTAATCAGTACTTTGTTTTCTACATGTTAACCACTCCCTAATCCATGTGCATGCATTTCCTTGAATCCCTACTGCGCAAAGCATGTTGCAACCATAAATGTATTGAAGTATTAACCATTAGTGGTCCATTTATTCAGCGCGTCTCAGGGGTGTCAGGTCTAATTTATTTTCACATGTGCAGTTTATTTTAGACGCGCTGTTTAAAAGTATTTTTTCACAGTAAAACAAGTTTAAAAGACACTGCATATCAATAGGACACTCAGTACTTGATCACTCGCTTCAAATCACCAAACTCCTAAATAATAATAATGCGATCCAAGTCACTATTTTATTACTATAACATCTGAAAAAAAGTTCTGCAAATGTCTGTGATATTCTTTGAGCACTGGATGCAGAGCAGCTATCTTGTATGTTTATGTCCATGTTATCTATGTGGTGCCGGGGCTATCTGTATTCATGAGATATGCCCCTTTTTTCCTGACTTCTCTCAGCTCTTATTGGTCTCACTCAGCCATTGAATGATTTTCCTCGGCTTTTCCCGGAGAAAAAAAAACGACTAGTCTTTTTGATGATGTTGGACAGAGTCCGACATTGGACCAGAAAGGGACAATTGCAATGTCGGACCTGGTCCGACATAGGACCGCAAAGGGTTAATGCTATTATACCTGTTAAGGCACTGGACCTCCCAGATTGCCTGTCAGTTGGGATTTGACGTAGTCTGTAACTACTCAATTCATTTTTAAGCATTTAATAAACCAACGGGGTACTAATACTACTGTGATTCTTTAAAGCTTCGAATCAAATGAGTCTGTATGAATTTCTTGATTATTAAAAGTCATCTGTATACGTTGCAAGCCCAGTGCATGAACAATCCACTTACAGGAGTTCAAAACATCTATGTCCACTGAACGTCTCCCGAGTTTAAGTATATTATATATATATATATATATATATATATATATATATATATATATATATATAAAATAAAAAGAGTATGTGCAAATCTGACATAACACTACTTCTGGTATGATGGCTGCATTGTACTCTATGGAGAAGTGTACGCATCTGCCAGCTGACTGTGCCTGCATCCCGCCTCTCCCGCCTAGACTACTGCAACTCCCTCCTGGCTGGCCTCCCTGCGTCCGCCACCCGTCCGCTCCAGCTCTTCCAGAACTCCGCTGCTCGCCTGGTGTTCTCTCTGCCTCGCTTCTCCCATGCAACTCCATTGCTCCGCTCACTCCACTGGCTCCCGATCACCGCTCACATCCAGTTCAAGACTCTTGTACTAGTCTACAGATGCCTTGACCAGACTGCACCCAGCTACCTCCAGACCCTCATCTCTCCCTACATCCCCACTCGACCTCTCCACTCCTCCTGCACTAGAAGACTGGCTGTACCTCCTCTACGCTCCCCTGCCTCCAGAGCCCGCTCCTTCTCCATCCTCGCCCCGCAGTGGTGGAATGACCTTCCTACAGATGTCAGGACTGCCCAGTCCCTGACCACCTTCCAACGCCTCCTCGACTCACCTCTTCAGACAGCACCTGTAGAACTCCTCTTTTTCCCTATGAACACTCTTCCTTAAATGCACTTTACTTGCTCTTATCTGCCCCTATTTTACTGCATTTAATCTTGTACTTTAGAGTACTGTAACCTGTCAAGTGTTATTTAATCTGTAGTATTTTGTATTTAATTATATCCTGATGTAACTATCACTAACACTTATCTGCTCTGTTACTGAATCATATTTTGTCATATACTTGTACTTGCTAGAACCAAAGTCATTGTATTTATCTTGCTCTTAATTGTATTATTACTTGTACTGTGATTCTTGAAATGTATTTTTGTTTACGACTGTAAGTTGCCCTGGACAAGGGCGTCTACTAAGAAATAAATAATAATAATAACAATAATAATGCAGTAGCTGTGTTGTAAACACAGACGCAGTTCCTTTGAACACTATTGTATAAACAAAACTGTAAAACCGAAATGTTTTTTTTTCTAAAAGTAATATAAAAAAAGAATATACAACACACGTTTCATATTAGGCACATAAGTTGTTATGCTACTTGTCATTTCAGTTTGCCAAGTGCAGCTTGCCATATTCCAATCCAAATGACTACTTTCAAGATTAAATAATTCCTTCTGATATTCCCAGTTGCATTTCTGGAACAAAATTTAGGATCGTCTCCCAGGTACATTGAAAAATAAGCAACTAGGCTTTCACTGAGTTAGCATCTTGATAAATCCACAATCATAGCACTCTGTTTCATAGTCAGTCTACAAACAAAGAAAGGCGTGTCTTGTTTGCTGCATTTACAAAAAAATTAGATTATCTTCCGTTACATAAAAAAGTACATGTACTGTAATGCATGGGTCACATTGACCCATGTGGCGGTTCTATCATTTTTGCGATTCTGGCTATCAAAACGCCATCAGGATATTTAATTCATATATTTAGGAAAAGTAAAACAGGACACACATATATATGATTTAAATGCAAGTGGGTAAAAACTGACCCGCATGGCATCTCTAGTGTTAAAAGGTCTACTTTGAAGTAGTGGATTCAGATGGGATCTGGAATAGTTCATGGAGGATTTTAGTTCAGCCTTATTACAGTGATGGAGGGTATTGTGCTTTAGACACATTCCTTCAGATATAATTTTGGGACCAGATAGAGGTTTTGTATATTATCAGGGCCAGCCAAAGCTGTACAGGAAGTGTGGGGAGATGGGACACCTGGCAGTGGCGTGTAAAAAGGAAGGTTTGTGGAGTGTGTAAGGAGGGGGGCCATTCTTCAATGGAATGTACAAGCAAAAGAAAATGTGACTTGTGTGGAGAGGAAGGTCATTTGTTTAGAGATTGTCCGCAAACCTTTGTAAACAAGGTGAGAGCAGGAAAGCTCCAGAAGACTACTAGCTTGGAAGCTGGGGATATTGCAAATGTAGATGTAGATGCAGAGGTGGAGAAAAATGACCACATTGCTGTAAACCTGAATGTGGATTTGTCTAGTGATTTGGCTGTATCTCCATTTTCTATGGAGAGTGGCAAGTCAGAGGAAAAAGCCATTGAGGGTGGTGTGGTGAAGGGGGATGGTAGAGCTGATGTGCTGTTGTTCTGATGCGACTGGAGGAGGTGTGTCTGAGAGTATAGAGATTGTGCCTGAGACCTCTATGAGTGGAGGAGAGGGAGATGAAGCAATAAGGGACTCTGATTGGTGGAGAGATGGGTGGAGTAAATAAGGGAAATGAGATTGGAGAAGAGAAAGGTGGGATGAGTGGGGATAAGGAGGTTGGGGAAATGAATAAGCCTGGAGTGAGTGGTGGAAAGGGGTCAAAAGGCAGTGTGAATGGGGAAAAAGTGGACAAGGCTGTAAAGGAGTCTGTAAATTTGAATGCTGATGAACCTGTAGGGAGAGGGAGGAGTGCTCCAGTTGTGGAGAGGGGGAGGAGGAATAGGAGTGTGTCTGGTGGGAGAGGGGGGGTAGTACTGGAAGGGGAGGAAGTTGGTACTAGTTCTGCCAGGGGTGAACAGAGAGGTGCTAGTAGTACTGAGGATATGGATGTGGACAAGGGAAACGAGAAAAGAAAAAAAGAGAAGTGGGAGATTGTACAAAGCAAAAAAACAAAAAATCCAAAAATAAGGATGAGAGTGGTGATTCTGAGCAGGATGATGAGCAGGAAGGAGGAGAGGAGAGCAGTGTCTCTCTCTCTCTCTCGTTATCCAGTTTGCCTCCAAGTAGTGAGATGAGAGCCACTGTTTTTGATGGGGGAGCAAGAGAGTTTGGGAGTGAAAATGTATATGATAATGTGCAAGGTCTCAGAGATGATGAGTATGTGTAAAAACAAATAAAATACTTTGATATGGCAGTGCAAAATGTTCTCTTTTTGATGTTGCTGATAACATCATTAAAACATGAAAACTCTGGTCATGTGGACGTTTGGGGCGAAGACTAACAAAGTCCTGACCGAGACTCTGGTCATATAAACACTCCATAAGGGGCTAGGGGGAAGGACCCCCTTACACCCCGGGAATTAAGCACCCCTCCAAGGAGGTGTCTATAGCCTACTGCTCCTTCAAGATGGCCATGCCCCTGGTCATGTAAATGCACCCCCTGGCCTCTGGTCATGAAATAAAACTCTGACACCATTTATTTTAAGTCAAGTATGTGACACTGGTCATTTATTGATACTTTCCCTGGAGTTGAAGCCTTGTTCACATAACCCTAACCCCAACCCCAATCCCAACCCCAACTCCAACCCCAACCCCAACCCCAAACCTAAACCCTAATCCCTAACCCCTAACCCTAACCCCTGACCCTAACCCTAACCCTAACCCTAACCTGCAAGCTTTTTCAAAATTGTAGGGCGTCGAAATTATGAAGACAAAAAAATTGGCCAAAATTTAGTTCCTTTCAACAGGTCCAGACCAGTCCACTTTTTCAGAAAAGGGGGGTGTCTAAATTTGGGTAGTTTTGAAGATCAAAAAAATGTAATTGTTAGTGTCTAAACTAATTTTTAAAAGAAATAGAATAGTTGCATAGGCATACCTGTATGCAAATTTTATGTGGTTGATTTGTGGGAAAAAATGCCCACCGCCAGTTGCATCTCCTAAGACAAATAGGACACCCTGGTGTACTTTCACTACTGAGTTAGTTAGTTTTCTGTGCAATAACTCAGAATGTTACTTTCTGAGTATGGTACCTGTCTGTAAGCGTTGATTCTCTTTGCACAATAATGGTGTAATTTGTCATTTAAAAGAAAACTTCGTAAACGGTCGTTCTGTGGACGGTAATAACGAAAGTTATTGTTTTACAGGCCTTCAGTGTTGTCAAAAGATATGTGCACATTGCAATAATTTATAATATTGTAAACACTTATTTCTTTGTATTCTTTTCTTTGTAATTTTCTATACTGTGTCATTGTCTTTTCTTTTTAATGTTTAGTAATAGTCTTCAGTATTACAATGTCTTTTTCTCAGAATTCAGTATTACAATGTCTTTTTCTCAGCCATAGTCAGAATATATTCATTTTTACTATAACTAGTTGCTTCTTATGCCTTATTATGGTTATTTGGTTATTTATTATGGGTATTTGGTCTTAAAATAATCCTAATAATATGAAGAATGTTGTGGACTGTGTTTGTTAGTGTGAATTTTAATTTTTGTAAAGAAATAGAATATGTGCATAGTAATACATGTATGCAAATTTCAGGTGGCTGAATTGTGGGAAAAAATACCCACCACCAGCGGAATGTCCTAAGACAAATAGGGCCTCTGGCATACTTTCTCTATTGAGTTACGGTTAGTTTTCTTTGTAACAGTCTATAATGTTACTGGTTTAGTACAAAACCTTTGCAGTGGTTTTCTCTGCACAATAATAATGAAAGTTATTGTAGAGGAACACCATGAGCGGTAATTCTCTGCACTATAATAACACTTGTAATTATGTTAGAGAATATCTGTGAGTGGTAGTTCTTTGAACTCTGTAGTTATTATGTTAGATAGTTTTTGTGCTATGTCAAAAGATATATACACTTTTCCTTTGCAATAGACTATAATATTGCAAACACATTTTCTTTTATATGTACTAATCTATAATAATACCCTGCTTTCTTTTCTTTGTAATAATCTATATTACATACACTTTATCATCTATGACATTCCTAACATTGCAAAGAAAAAGGGGGGCTGAAGGGGAGGGGTAGTTTTGACACCTGGACAGCATATGTGTGAAAAATGGGCAGGGCTTCATGGTCATAAATCAATCAATCATGGGGATGGGTCACAAAGTGACAGTAACTATAATTTCCTTACTACTTTATTTGTGTTTGTAAATATTGTTGTCTAGGCGTTAAATAGTCTACACTGCATGCATCAGAGCAGTCGTTTATGAAAGTTTAAAACATGAAATTGCTGTGAGATCTGTCTGTGGTATTTATACACCACCTATGCTGGGTCAGCTGGGTCAATAGAATACGACAGATATTACGACCAGGTAGTGTATGCGATGTTAATAGAAACACTGATTCTGTCGTATATTTCAGTAGGACCGGGCCCCTGAATACGCAGTATTCCAAATACTGCCTGCATGTAAACGTAGTGAGTAACACGTCCAGGTTATTTTCAAAATAATAATAATAAATAATAATTATAGGTAGGACTTTCCTATTTTTTTCATATGGATTCATCCATACAGTTTAATTCAGTTGAGAAAAAGCAGTACGTTTTTAATTGGGTGTATAATTGAAAAATCCACAATTTTAAAATACAGAGAGATTAGCAATCAGGTGAGGTAGGTGAAAAACAGTTTTGAAAGGTAAAAAGTCAAAGTTGCTAGCGGTTGAAGATCAAAAAGCTGTAAAAATATGTATCCATTGTTTGTATTCACACCATATACTATAGTAGCTTATTTCCCTTCACTAGTCTGGCTAAAGGCAGCATGGTGGCGCAGTGGTTAGCACGGTTGCTTCACAGCGCCAAGGTCCTAGGTTTGAATCTGGCCTAGGGGGTCTGTCTGTGGAGTTTGCATGTTCTCCCCAATGTGTTTGCATTGTGAGTTTTCTCCGGGTACTCCGGATTCCTCCCACAGTCCAAACACATGCTGTTCAGGTTGATTGGTCATTCTAAATTGCCCTGTGAGTGTGTGTGTGTGGTGCCCTGCGATGGACTGGTGTCCTGTCCAGGTTGTAGCCCTGCCTTGTGTCCTGTGTCTGCCGGGTTAGGTTCCGGCTCACCGCAGTGACCCTCTAAAGGAATAAGCGATTATGATAATGGTTGGAAATATGTCCATGTAAATGACCTCTGACCTTACCTAAAGTTCAAATGCAAAAGTTTATTAAAATGTAGGGAGTGACTCTGTCCCGTATGACACCTTGCATTTTAATACAGCTGCCTCCAGGATTATTCGTACCCTTGATTCAGTGTAACAAAAAGTTGTTTTTAGCAAAACAAAACAAGTGTACGTAATGTTTTCTTTGCATAAATACATGCAAACATGAAACTTTGTAAGACTATCATTGTTAGATATCGCAAAAACATTTCTGTCCAAAGTTAATTGCATTTTATTGTTTAAGGTGTGAATAACTTAGTTGACCAATGAACCTCTCTTGAACAAAACATATTCAAGGCCATGAGGGTACTCTGTTTTTGACAGGAAGACTTTTGAAACTGCGCCACAAAATCCAATATAGCGTCCAAACCATGTGACCTCTGACCTCTACTTTTCTTGTGGGTCAACTTCCCATAGGTGTCTACCACCATAAAAATTTCCCTGAGTTTTCATCCAGTGGTTTTCCTTTTATAAAAATGGCTGGTGCACCTAATAATCCTGGCAATAATAATAGGCTTGGAAGTGTAAACTGAAAAATACAACACAATGAATTAATGCTTCAAAGCAGTTTTATTTCTTCAGATTAGTTTAAAAGCAATGATTTGTGCTTGCTTGTATGTGAAACTGGATTAATGGTGAAAGAGAAGCGAAAGAAAATAGTTCACACAGGCATTCAGTAAAACAGTGATCAGCATAATCTATTTGCAACCCCTTCTCTTACGTGCAAACTCCACAGTCTCAAGCCCTCACATTTCCTTCAGCCTGGAGATGACATGCTTTTAAGAAGCATTAGCAATAATCACAATCAAGGAACAAATCATATTCAAATCTTTTTTTTGTATTTAATTTTGAATGATTTAGCTAATTTGGTCAGCCGTTTGCAACTAAACTATTATACATTGGTTTATCTGTTGTTTGGTGCTACAACAGAGTCAGCATGTTTTAATTTGACCTTAATCCTCCTATTATGTTTCAGGTCTATTTGACCCGGCACTAGTTTCCGCTTAGCTTAAATGCCATTTCCCTTTTGTTTTTCTGTATAACATTGTTTGACTTTTCCTAAGCTGAGGTAATGAACTTATACACTGAAAACAGAACCTTTGAGACGTTTATTTTTTTAGTATAGGTTATGGATACAAAGATGATGTTTTGGGTCACTATGACCCATAGCTTTTATCTATGTAGATTTGTGTGCAGCAATAAAATAAACTTCTTGTATGTGTTATTGTATTATTATTCTATTTGTTTTATTATATCTGCAAATTGCTGCACCTGTCTGGAGGTATTTATAAACAAAGAAAACAAAGAAATATACTGCCTGGAGTCTCAGCTGCAGTGGTTGTTGTTCAGAATGTTCAGATCATTTGCTTCCATTTTAGTGGAAGTATATAAAAATAATTAGTATCTTTAGGCTTGTAATAAACTATTTAAGTTCATATTTAGCTTAAAAAGTAAAACCTTTTCAAATCAAAACATTTATTTAATTGAAGGCTGTTTGAATTTGTTTGAAATTGTATTGGGTCAATATGACTCGAAACATAACAGATGTACCTAAATTCTCAACATAATAGGAGGATTAAAAGAGGAAGGACTTTTTTAGATTCTCTGATGAGAATAAATGTGAGTGCTGTTAATGTCAGTATAGCACTCTTCACCGAATATAACAAATGGTTCATAATTCTGACTATAAACAGTTTGTTCATTCAAGATCATTTCTAACTCTCTCAAGCTCATTTCTAGGACAGTTTCGCTGTTGTCGTTAGGAGCGAGGTGAGCCTTAGACACCCACTGACGCAACATTTTATCATGGCAACAAAAAGCCGTCCACAGATACTCAGGCACATTAACCCTACCCTTACCGATCATACGGCCACCCGGAACAGCTCCGGTCACAGCGAACAATGGCCTTGGTACCATTTGCCCTCCTTTGGTGCAGTTGTTATCCATATATTTGTTAACTGCAAGTTCCATGTCTCTCCACCAGACTTGGTTCAGACCTCTGTCCATGGGTACTGTGTTGGTGAGCGTGAAGGTGGTGTTCGCATCTGTGTCTGCATGCACCACAGAGAGCAGTTGGCCCTTGTCATATCCAGAACCTTCATAGTCTCCATCCACAGCCTGAAATATTCCCAGGTTCTGCACCGGTGGTGGGTATTGAGGTTTCTGGTAATAAGATCCCCCCCTGGGATCGTCAAGCTGTGAAACACACATTTTTAATGAGAGGTTTGATTTATTGCTTGATTGACTTGATTGATGCAGGAATAAAATGTATGAAATAGAGTTGAAGAGACACATGCATCAGAAAGAAAGAGAGATGGTATAGATCCAGAGAAATCACTTGTTTTGTTAAGAACATGCAGCACAGAGTGTGATAGAGAGAAGAAACAGATCAAGAGGAGAAAGAGAGACCCAGAGAATGGAGAGATAGAGATGATAAAGAGGAGTGCAGGAGTGAGGAGAGCAAAGAGGGGAAGAGTCAGAAGTGTGGCAGATTCTCAGTGGGGAGACACATTCATTCTCAGGTGAATGTTGGGACAGTATGGCAAGCTGTTTTAACTTTTAATCCTTCATTTCTGATATCAAGAATTGAAATGTTCTACAATCCAATCTACAATTCAGTGTGTGATATCAAAAATTAAATTCTTGATATCAACAATTAATTTCTGGATATCAGCAATTGTTGGTATGCAGAATTTAACTGTTGATAAAAGAACTGAAAATAAAGTATTAATATTAAGCATTTTCCATAAAGTAGCCATTTGCTAAAAACTAAAGCTGAATTTCTTACCATGATTTTTTTTATTCTGCTCTGGAATGTGAAGTCACTTCCATCCATCCATTCATTTTTAAACCTGCTTAATCCTTTTTTTAGAGGGTCACTGCGGTGAGCCGGAGACTAAACTAGCAGGCACAAGGTAATGCAAGGCGGGACTACACCCTGGACAGGACGCCAGTCCATCGCAGGGCAACACACACACACACACTCACACACACACACAAAGGGCAATTTAGAGTGACCAATCAACCTGAACAACATGTCTTCGGACTGTGGGAGGAAACTGGAGTACCTGTAGAAAACCCACAATGCAAGCACAGACAGACAGACGCTTGAGGCCGGAATCAAACCCAGGGCCCTGGAACTGTGAGGAGGCAGCAGCACTAACCACCACACCACCATGCTATATATATATATATTATATCATTACTTATTAAATGTAAAACATATTTTTGTTCCTACAAGTTTTAATGAACACCCAGAACTGCTCATCCATCTTGACAAACAGTTTACCCCTAATATAAATATTGTGTTCCTCTGAAATTAACTAAACAAAAATAAATGAATAAAGCAAACTCACTTGAGGTTCAATATACCAGGTGGACCGTGCTTCAGTTACCTCCCGAAAGAACTGGATATCATATGATGAAAACACTGGAATCCTGTTACGTGTGTCATAAAGAGTCACAAAATTCCCAGAGTGGTTCTCTCTTTGTTGACCGATCATCTTGTAACGATTTGGATTGGTTGGATCAAAAAGTATTGTAGGACAGACGCTGCCCTTTGGTGTACGCAAACAATATACTTCAAATTGTGGTTTAGATGTTAGTACAATAGTCAAAGCCAGGGCAGGCAGAGTGAGCAGGATAAGCATTCCACACACAAACCCCATCATTATGCATTAACACACACTGTCACTGAAGAGCGAATGGAAACTGGAAACCAGGCCTCTTGGAGAGAGTGTGCTGTAACTCTTCAGGATGGGACCTATATATGTACTGTCCAGTCCAATCAGGTATGCAGCCCAGTGTGGTACACAGAAGCAGTGTGTGTGTGTGTGTGTGTGTTTGTGTGTGTGCTGTGCATTGCATCTATTCATATGATAACAATGTTGATTTTTAAACTATAAAGACAGTATGTTCTTGATAAAGGTAACTGGAATATTTAAAGAATAATTAATAATTAAACTGCTCACAATTTTCTGGACTGCGATGACAAATTAGTAAACTAGGCTCCAGACCTGGGACAAATACTTACATTGAAAAATAAAATGATTGACCTTTTTTTCATAGTTGTTATTTATTATTATCATTTTAAACTATTCAAATGTATGTTCCAAAAGTAAACAGTATTTCAAAATATTCAAAGATTTGTTGTTTTCACAATTCAATATTATTTCAAAATATTTAAATATTTGTAAAAATCCTAGAAATAAAACTGCTTTGCAGGAGGTGTCATTTTATGTATTTATTTTTTGATAAAATGCTCACAAGGACAGGAGTAAAGCTACTTTGAATTCAGGAGACTTTAAGCTTTAATCACTTGTTTTTTTTACAGTGACATGTTAAAAATAGTTCAAATATTTTCATCCCAGGATTACTGGGCTCAAGTTTTTGAAAAAAAATAACTGTTACCCAGTCATAAGTAAGTATTGGGTGGCAGTTGCCACACTATTCATTTAATTTATAAAACTGAATATACACATGCTGCACGCTGATTGGCTGTTGATGGGCTTTCAACCATGCATTAAATACATTAACGTATAGCAGAAGTTATTTTTGTCTGATTACAGTCTTTAGGTATAATTCGGGGGATGCCGTAGAGGGCTCTCCCGCTTTGCGCTGCTTTTTTCTTATCCTAAGTCCTTTTCTTTAGCTAGTCTTACCTTCCCTCCGTGGCATTCTGTACGGTAAGCATCCGCTGATCTCTTCCGGGTGGAAGCTGATCCCAGTTCAGCCTCATTCAGCATTTCCAGCCAATCACACAATGCAGCGCTCATCTCGTCATTTATTAGGGCATGGCCAGCGCTGCTCCACATATGTTATTGGCTGCCCCTCCTGTCTATCGCTCTCTCTTTTCTACTTTAACCCAGCACTATTTCCGCCTCCTTGTCTGTGTTTGTTTTTTGTTGTTCGCTCCTTACACTGCAGGCCAGTTCTCTGCTCAGCACTAGCAAGATAGTATCAGCTATTTTCCTACCTGCTCAGGCGATTCTTTTTATCATTCAGCTTTTCCATTTTTCTGCAGGAGCTCCAATGTTAGTCTTTCCTGCTCCATCCAGTCTCCATCCCAGTTGCAACACCGTTCAAAGCGCAGTGCCAGTCTCTACTCAGAGAAAGGATCCTTGAGGAGGTTCAGAAGCATTTAAACTAGAAAGGAAGGGGGGAGAAAACAAAAAAAACAGAAGGGAGACCACATCAAAACAAAGGCAACAACTCAGGTAAGACAGCCATTAAATGCATTAATCTTAATGCTAGAAGTCTCAGAAACAAAATGTTAGAGTTACTGCACTAACAAGTAACTACGATGTGATAGGTTTTACATAAACGTGGTTGTCTGAGAGTGATGGAGACGAATATAATATTAGTGGGTACACACTGTATAGGAAAGACAGGCAGGACATAAGAGGTGGAGGGGTAGTGCTATACATAAGAAATAATCTTCAAGCCCAGGTGTTAAACCTGGACAAAGAAAACAACGCTGAATCAATATGGGTCAGAATAATGGACAAAAATTCAAAAGGCATAATAAAAGGAGCATGCTATAGACCACCAAATTCAGATGCCGAGCAAAATAATCTGTTATACAATGACATTAGAAATGTGTGTAGCAAAGGAGAAGCCATACTAATGGGGGATTTCAACTTCCCCCATATAAAATGGGAAAACCCGGTGGGGAGCACGATGGACAAAATTGAAATGGTGGAAATGACAAATGACTGCTTCCTAATGCAATTTGTCAAGGCACCGACTAGAGGGGAGGCATGCCTTGATTTAGTCTTTTCAAATAACGAAGACAGAATAACTAAAATAGAGGTCATAGAGCCATGGGCAAACTCAGACCACAACATGGTCTCATTCAAAGTGTTTTTTAAACCCCCAAAAGTAATGACTAAAGCTAATGTTTACAATTTTAGAAAAGCAAACTATGAAGGTATGAAACAGAGACTAACAGAAGTAGATTGGAGTAAAATAGAGAAAACATCCACAGAAAAATGATAGCTGTTTTTCAAAAATGTAGTACTAGAGGCGCAAAACAATTACATCCCAAAAGTAGACAAATCTAAATCTAAAACAAAATGGCCAAAATGGTTTAACAGATCAATAAAAAAAAATATTCAGTGAAAAAAGGCACTTTACAGAGCGTTTAAAAGGGACCAAAAACAAAGAAAGAGTACCTGGAACTGCAAACACAAGTCAAAAAGGAAGTTAGAAAAGCCAAGAGAGAGATAGAAATCAATATTGCTAAGGGGGCTAAAACCAATTCCAAAATGTTTTTCCAATATTATAACAGGAAGAGAACATTCAAAGAGTAGGTTAAATGTCTAAGAGACACAAATGGCAAAATCATAGATGAAGAAAAAAATATCAAATATATTAAATGATTACTTTTCACAGGTTTTTACAAAGGAGGACACAGACAACATGCCCCATATGTTGACCTGTTCCTATCCAGTTTTAAATAACTTTAGCATAACAGAAGCAGAAGTGTTAAAGGGACTAGGAGCTCTTAAAATAAACAAATCCCCTGGGCTGGATGAGATCCTCCCAATAGTACTCAAAGAAATGAAAGAAGTTATTTACAAACCGCTAACCAAGATCATGCAACAGTCTCTTGACACAGGGGTTGTACCGACAGACTGGAAAATTGCAAACGTAATACCGATCCACAAAAAGGGAGACAAAACCGAACCAGGTAACTACAGACCAATAAGCCTGACTTCTATTATATGCAAACTTATGGAAACTATAATAAGATCCAAAATGGAAAATTACCTATATGGTAACAACATCCTAAGAGACAGTCAGCATGGTTTTAGGAGAGGGAGATCATGTCTAACTAACCTACTTGATTTTTTGGAGGATGCAACATCGACAATGGATAATTGCAAAGCATACAACATGGTTTATGTAAATTTCCAGAAAACTTTTGACAAAGTCCTGCATAAAAGATTAATTCTCAAACTGAACGCAGTAGGGATTCAAGGAAATGCATGCACATGGATTAGGGAGTGGTTAACATGTAGAAACCAGAAAGTACTGATTGGAGGAGAAACCTCAAAATGGAGCGAGGTAACCAGTGGTGTACCACAGGGATCAGTATTAGGTCCTCTGCTATTCCTAATCTACATTAATTATTTAGATTCTGGTATAGTAAGCAAACTTGTTAAATTTTTAGACGACACAAAAATAGGAGGAGTGGCAAACACTGTTGCAGCAGCAAAGGTCATTCAAAATGATCTAGACAGCATTCAGAACTGGACAGACACATGGCAAATGACATTTAATAGAGAAAAGTGTAAAGTTTTGCATGCAGGCAATAAAAATGTGCATTATAAATATCATATGGGAGATACTGAAATTGAAGAAGGAATCTATGAAAAAGACCTAGGAGTTTATGTTGACTCAGAAATGTCTTCATCTAGGGAAAGCTATAAAAAAGGCCAACAAGATGCTCGGATATATTGTGAGAAGTGTTGAATTTAAATCAAGGGAAGTAATGTAAGACCATTAGTAAGACCTCACCTAGAATATTGTGTTCAGTTGTGGTCACCTCGTTACAAAAAGGATATTGCTGCTCTAGAAAGAGTGCAAAGAAGAGCAACCAGAATTATCCCGGGTTTAAAAGGCATGTCGTATGCAGACAGGCTAAAAGAATTGAATCTATTCAGTCTTGAACAAAGAAGACTACGTGGTGATCTGATTCAAACATTCAAAATCCTAAAAGGTATAGACAATGTCGACCCAGGGGACTTTTTTGACCTGAAAAAAGAAACAAGGACTAGGGGTCACAAATGGAGATTAGATAAAGGGGCATTCAGAACAGAAAATAGGAGGCACTTTTTTACACAGAGAATTGTGAGGGTCTGGAACCAACTCCCCAGTAACGTTGTTGAAGCTGACACCCTGGGATCCTTCAAGAAGCTGCTTGATGAGATTCTGGGATCAATAAGCTACTAACAACCAAATGAGCAAAATGAGCTGAATGGCCTCCTCTCATTTATAAACTTTCTTATGTTCTTATGTTCTTATGTTATTATGTTCTTATGTTCTTATGTCACTGCTGTACTGCAACTCTTCCCCACCGGCGCCTCACAGACCATGGTTACCACGGCAACGCCTCATCGAGTGACTACTGGGAGTGGTAAGTTGCCATGGTGACCAGGCAGCTGTAACAGGCAATGCGAGCCTGTGCCTCATGACTGCAATCTTCTGGCTCCTGCTGCTGCGCTTTGCAACATGAGAGCTTCAACTCACCGAATTGTGACATCTAAATACAGCAGACTCCTCTTCTAGACCTACGTTAACTTACTTATATACTGTTCTAAAACAAATGTTTTATACACAGACGAGGATTTTAATCGCAATAACCAAATATATGCTACCCTGCTTCACTGAAGCCAATAGTTTCAATTTTAATCACGACCTCTAGATGGCAGCATAATACCACAAGCTCTACATAATTTAAGCTGATTTGCTATCGCTGCGAATCTCGCACACTCCAAACTTTCTATCAATTCCTGCAGTTCGTTGTCATTCCGAGGGATTCTCAGTCCCCTCCTGCCTCAACCTCTTTTGCTACATATATTAACTTGACTTTTTCAAATCCAAACCCCTCCCCTCGAGGACCTGGTCATGAAGCCAAGCTTATCAGCTTTCTGAGATGTTAAGAATCCACCATCACATTAATTTTCCAGCTTCCCTGCATCAGGCCATTCCAGATACTTTCTTGTTCCCGGATTTGCACTTCCTCATTTACCCCCAACTTCATCAAGGCACTTAATACAACTTTCAAAGTCCATTTCATTCAATTTGAGCTACCAGGCACATACGGAAACTATGTCCTATGATTATCAACATTTCAGTCAAAGCGTCCTCCTACCCCACAAATAGACAATACACTCTTAGACTGCTCCTGCTCAAATCAATAAGTTTTGCAGCAGCCTCCGAGGAACGCATTCTCATCCTCTCAGGTTCTACAGCGGCATCAGATCTATGCATTCTTCATCTCTGTCCAAAGGCAGCCCCATCTCCGACATCATCTAAAAACGCCTTAACTCTCAAATACCAATTTCCACTGCATTCAGCAGCTATCTGCTCTATACAGCAGGCCACTGCATGCTACTGACAGCATTCCATCGTTTACTCCCTCAGATCTCTGCCCGTTCAGCAGATCTTGCCTCTACTGTAAATATCTCCTCATTACAGCAAATCTTGGCTCCCTCTTCAGATGTGCTACTGTTTAAATCTGCAACTGGTCTCCTGCAGAGCTTCCAATGCTTCAGCTTTCCTCCAATACCTGGATCTAATATATATATGGCGCACTTGACTTCCTCAGCAATTTAGTCATATGTCCGCTCATCCTCTCAGATACTACAAGCTGTAATACATGCTACGAGACTGGAAATCTGTTTTGATTTATGAATTAAGGAGTTCCACTATTAGGAGAATGACTGGAGTTGTGAAACCGAAATCTCTGATTATGAGTTCACCTTTTCTATTCCAAACAGACATGATTTTAGCAAACTGCTGATCGATCCCGTATTAATCTAACACAGGATGATCGGCATCTCATCTCTCTGCCTTCATTTCCAGAAACAACTCAGCAGTCAATTTAATATATTTGTTCACCTCAGCCCTCATCAAACTCTGCAACACCAACATCTGCCATTCAACTAAATACAACACTCTCCAACCTTCTGCAATCTGCTCATCACTACATGGCCACACCCTTAGCCCCAGCGACCAAATCTTCACTTACCACTGGATGGAAAACTTTCTGCACTCAAAACAAAATGCATCCCATTCCGATTTAATGAGCAACGGATTGTAGCCATCTTTCTGCTGCCTCAACTCCATCCCTTCTCCAACACTCCTATCCATCCCATCAGTTTGCTTGACACTGAGAAATCCTCAAGAGCAACCCCCCCTCTCCCCCCGCTGCTCCCTCCTGGCTCCCTATATCAATAGACATCCTTCACTCTTTAATCTCTACCCTCAGAAAAGGCTGCTCTGTCTATTCTATGACCTGACTATGGAAGTACTATGTCTAACAGCTCTTGTGAAGCACTTCCTCTGTAGGACTCCTGAAGGAACATAGTGCACTCTGTGAACTTACTGTGACAGCACCAGTTGATTTACTGGTTGGAAAAAAACAAGAGTTACCAGGACATTAAGGGGAATTCAATGGATAGACTTTGGAGCGTTAAGCCATTTCAACCATGAGGTCTTGTGAACCATTCCGTGCACCCAGATACTGGACTTTGGCCAGCTGTAGTAATTTTACTACAGAATATTACACCTTGCAGTAAAAAAAGGTAACCGTGCCCAGTTTTAAACATGGTGGCAGTTGTGTGATGGTCCACAAGTTTCACAGCCTGGTCCCACAAGCAGACCCCAACCTGCGGCAAGTTCCTCCTTTCAATCAACTGGTGTTCCACTAAACTCCACACTCTCCGGCCTCCTTCAGTTGGCCTGCAGCTTCAGGGAGAATGCCTTCGCCCCTTCCACTCACTCTTCTTATTCTACTGCCTGGTCTTCCTTCACCACATTCTGTGCCCAGAATAGGACCTCTCTCACCACCTATAACCTTCAGCACCTCCTCGCCTTTATCACAGACCTCAGGCTATCCTGCGGCACTTTGACCTCACTCAAGTCCCCGGAAATAACTTCCTCCATTCATCAGGGCTTCAAAAACAGACAGTTACATCAAGATCCAGAAGTTCCGCAACCTGGTCCCAGGATCAGACCCCAACCCTCTGCTCGTATCACCCTACAGCAAGACAATAGTCAACTGAATAACTCTCTTGCCAGCCTCCTTCAATCAGCACGTGGCTTCATGGAGGACGCTCTCACCCCATCTACCCGTTCATACTACTCGACTGCCTGGTCTTCATTTACTCACTTTTGCGAGCAAAATCGGATCTCTCATACCTTTTACAACCTACAGCATCTCCCCCCCGTTCATCACTCAACTCAGGCTGTCTCTACATTTAGCCCCCTCCTCTATTTAGATGCTACCTAGCAGGCATTCATTATCAATTTCGCCTTCAATCTATCTCCTCTCCTCTCTCGACACTGGTTCTCATCCTGTTTATCCACCCTCTTGTCACAGATCGGGCTTTCTTTGAACTACTTCTCCCCCCATTAATTCTGGATCGGAGCAGCTACCTCCTCGGCCAGGGCAGAAATCAATCAACACTTGATTAAGTCTATGGGGCGCGGGACCTCTTCAGCTGTTGAACTTTATATTATATCACCCTCTGCAGACATCGCAACAGCTCAACAAGCACTCGTTAGCTTGCCCGGAGTGGGGGGCGCCCTCTCTGCCAGGCCCACCAGAGGCTTCCTCCCAGCAGGGGGGATTCCTCTCCACAGTGCGGACGGCTTATAGGCATAGGTTGTTTACTAACATCTCTTGTCTTTTCTCTTTTTCTTGTAGCTTTTGTTTATGTGTGCGGCTCTGCTATCTCTTTTCTATCCCATGGTGCGGTTCTTGCGGGGAACTGGGGGTCCTCTTTTGGGGGGGAAGTGAGTCTCGGGTTGGCCTCTCCTCTCAACCACTGCCGTCCGGCTGTTCCTCGCCGGCCTGAGGGGACCCCTGGCCACATCCTATTCTTCTGCTGCTTATGCGCTAAGCCTTCCAGGCCTCAACCTTGCTATCCAATCTCCTCTCTTCCATTTCAGGTCCAGGACCATTTCAGCCCCCTCATGCAGTAGGCAGTGCCTCCACCTGCCGAGCGGGCCCCGACCGAGGGGGGGTTTCTCTGTTTTCATCTCTTCTAAACGGACCCGAGACACTTTTCCTAAGCTGTCCACGCTGCCCAGCTGCCAGCTTAGCTGCCTGATGTTGCACTGAGTTGTGAAAGATCTGTCCTTTTGTCCTGTTTGTCCCCTTTCTGTCTCTTGCTCCACTAAATGCCCAGCAGCCAGAGGATGCTGCCTGGCCCGTCGGGAGCGAGAGTCAGATTTGTTGTATGTTATGTGTCTAAACTTTGCTCTTTCTCTCCCACTTTTATGTCGCCCAGCAGTCAGAGGATGCTGCCTGAACCAGTTGAAAGTGTTTATATCTAATCCTTTGCTCTTCTCGTGTCTGCTTGACCCAATGAGAAGGGAAAACTCTTCGTCTACCCTATTTCGTCCTGCTATCAGTATCTAACCTCAATGTTACTAAGCACCATTCCCAAACTCCATCCCTCAATCTTGCCATCTCTCTCAAACTCATCTCACTCTAAACTCTCAAATCTCACCCCCTCTCAAGCCTCGTAAGGAACCAGAGAAATCCTCTCAACTTGTCTCACTCTCAATAACTCACTCCCAATTTGGCCTTCTCTCAAGCCCTTGTAGGCAACCAGTGAATATCAATACACAGTGTATTAAACTTGCAACATATTTACAGAAGCGTATTGCTGCCACACAAAAAAAAAAACGTGATCACTTAATTACATGATAGGGAACTAACACCTCGTGGAAGCTCACAGGAGCTGCTGACAATCCTTTACAGCAAGTAAGTTCCAAAGTGTAGATATTATTAAATTAAATAATACGATCGAGGCTGTATGCTCGTTCAGTTTGTTCTTATTATGTGTCAATTCCCTATCACATTACGTGATAATTCCCTATCATGTAAGAACGTGATAATTCCCTATCATGTAAGAACATGATAATTCCCTATCATGTAAGAACGTGATAATTCCCTATCATGTAAGAACATGATAATTCCCTATCATGTAAGAACATGATAATTCCCTATCATGTAACATGATAATTCCCTAACACGTAATTACGTGATACATTTTTTTATGTGTGGCAGCAATATGCTTCTGTAACGTATAGTATAGTTTTTTTTACTACTCTGTGCCTTATTCATTTTCTCAGATATTTTTCCTATAAGCAGTATATATATATATATATATATATATATATATATATATATATATATATATATAGACGTATAAATTTGTATACACACAAGTTGCACAATTTTTAGAAATAACGCTTACAAAGTAATTGCATCAACAAAAACTGTTTATTATCCCTAATCAAATCAGACTTTGGTAAGCCTTTATTCAACATAACATTCTTCCTCCGGGTTTAAAATGGCATGGACAAAAATGTTTTAACTAGCTTCACCCATTGTAGGTAAGTAGCTGGATAGGACTATAATTATTTAGTTTTCTGTTTTCTCAATGAGATGAAATTAGTATTGTATTTATTGTTCCTGATGTTCACTGTCTCAGTTTGATTGTCTCCATAGACCCACTAAAGTGGAAGAATATATAAGACAAAATTGTTCATTTAAAAAAATGGACACAAGTTTATTTTTTCTATGTTTTATTGTATCTGTTTTATAAGTGGGTTAACACACTCCAGGGGTTGTGGGTTGTATTGCATTGACACTCAGCTTCACTTTGTGCCTCCAACTCAACTACACCCGTATGCTAATGCATCACAATCCACAAGCCCTGTTTATGTGAGGGTCTGGAACCAACTCCCCAGTAATGTTGTTGAAGCTGATACCCTGGGATCCTTCAAGAAGCTGCTTGATGAGATTCTGGGATCAATTTGACTAACAACCAAACATTCTCCCAAGATGCAAGATGGGCTGAACGGCCTCCTCTCGTTTGTAAACTTTCTTATGTTCTTCTTATGTTCTTATGTGGTATCAATGTATTTGCTGCTTTTATGCAAAGTGACTTAGTTGTGTAGTCATTTATACAGCTGGGCATTTATACAATGCTGCCACTCTATTCCACTCTACTAATGCTCTAATCAATGTATTCCAGCTCAGAAGGAATTTATAAATGTAACATGCCGACCCTGATCTAAAATGTTACCTTATTGTGGTCCTGATTCAAATGCCAGTAGTTCCCACACAGAACAACAATGTTACAAAATATGTCAAAGCACTAAAAATTATATTTTAACAAGGTAATATGTTGTCCGTTTTTGAAAGACATACTGTATATATTTTGAAATATATTCACAGACAGGGGGCGGTATGGTGGCATAGTGGTTAGCGCTACTGCTTCACAGCTCCAGAGTCCTGGGTTCGATCTGGGTCTGTGTGGAGTTTGTATGTTCTCCCCAATGTGTTCGCATTTTGGGTTTTCTCCAGGTCCTCAGTTTTTCTCCCACAGTCCAAAGACCTGCTGTTCCGGTTGATTGGTCACTTTAAATTGCCCTGTGTGTGTGTGTGTGTGTGAGTGTGTCTGTGTGTGTGTGTGGTGTCCTATGATGGACTGGCGTCCCTTCCAGTCCTGCCTTGTGCCCTGTGTCTGCTGGGTTAGACTCTGGCTCACCGTGACCCTCTAAAAGAATAAGTGGTTATGATAATGGATGGATGGATATTCTCATACATTTCGGATATTGCAATATGTCAAACAAATATGACATCATTATGAAACACAATGTCTCTTTTATTTACAATTTCATTATTCAATGTTGCTTTATTATAGCAGTTATTGATTATTATAGAGATATATTGCTTCTGTGTAGTTAGTTAAGTTCTGTCTGAATGGGGGTGAGCTACAGCTATTGAGTAAATACATTCTGAGGTGCTTATGTGGCAGATTGAAATATTTTCTCAGCTCAAGGCTGCTTCTTCATTTTATCTTGTTTTTAGTTTTGCTTCGCTTGTACAGCTGCTACCTTCCCAATATTATCTATTGTCTATTGAACAGCATGACTTTTCTCACAAATTAAAATAAGGAAATTGAATTTCCCGCCCCTAGCAGCGCATGATGCACTCAGGCGAGTGCCTTTACCCGCACTCTGGAGCCCCCAGATTTGAATTGTTTAATAATGGATTCATTGATGAGTGTGTAGTGCAGACCTGGGATAAATGTAGAATATAGTTTGTGAATAGTAACTATTATTTAAATAATAATAAAAGACAAATTGCAGAAAGTAACTATTATTTGAAAATAATTAAATACAAGGGATGAAAAATAGTTGAATACAGATCCCAGAAAGTAACTATTTAACTAAATATGGAACTTTAACATATCTAATTATTAACCTGCATTCAAAAGAGGTTAAGCCTTGTTCTTGATAACCTTTCTTCAATAAATCTACACTTGCTGCCATTTTTAAAAGGTAACTGAGCAGTCAAAATTAATTCTGAAAGCTAAATTATTTGTCCCAGGTTGTTAAGAATCAAACATTTGACACTCAATTTGAATTTGACTGGTGTAGTGTGGCAGGATAGCACTAGTGGTGAGACTCAGAGGACAGTAGTTGCAGTTAAACAAAAGGTTTTATTAAATAAATACACAAAATGAATAGGCGGGGGTGTGTGTGTGTGTGTGTTATATGTTGCTATAACTGTTTAAAGTGTGTATATTATTTTTATTATTTTCTTTGACATCCTAACCACTTGTTTTACACTATTAAATTGCAGTCTACAGCGTTGAGTTTCCAAGATGGCTTTCCAAAAGTATCCTTCAGATGAACTTCAGAACTGCACTCCTCATCACCCCCATCATAGATACATGAGTAGGAGGATAATGGGAAATGTAGTTAAAAAAATAGCGAATATATTAAATGATTACTTTTCACAAGTTTTTACAAAGGAGGACACAGACAACATGCCCCACATGTTGACCTGTTCCTATCCAGTTTTAAATAACTTTAGCATAACAGAGGCAGAAGTGTTAAAGGGACTAGGAGCTCTTAAAATAAACAAATCCCTGGGCGGATGAGATCCTCCAGTAGTTCTCAAAGAAATGAAAGAAGTTATTTACAAACCTGGGATAACCAAGATCATGCAACAGTTCTTTGACACAAACTTGTACCGACAGACTGAAAAAGCAAATTGCGTTGTAACACAGTTACATTGAATTAAAGCTGTAAATGAGAAAACAGATCCCAATAATAAATAAAGTGTAATAACCCTTTAAGAGGAGCCATTGGGCTCCAGTACCTTGTTCGTTCCGCCTTTCTTCATCCACAGGTGGCTGCCATTATTAAAGGAAAACCTGTTTTTTAACTTTTTTCCTTTATTAAGGTCAGGTTGTCATCGGGGAGGGGGTGTGTTTTGTTCTGTGTTTGGTAAAAGAGTTGAGTTTCTGGCTTCTCTGATTTTAACAAAAGGTTTTATTAAATAAAGGTTATAAAATGAATTTAGGAAAAGGAAAGTATGTGTGTTAAACACATTTTAAAAGTTTAAAGTTTGTATAATCCTTATTATTTTCTGCTGACATTAACCAATTGTTTTTTTAAATTGTTTTTTGTTGAGTTTCCTGATTTTGTTTTGGAGTATCCTTCAGATGAACAAGGACTTTCTACAATAACCCCATCATCAGACCTGGTGAGAGGAAACCTATCTTTTTTTAAAAAAATTTTGGATTATTTTGATTACTTTTTGTTTTTCTATTTGAGGAGACAACATGCCCCACAACTTGACTATTCTGTTTGGGACTTTAGTATAACAGAGGGGTGTTTGGTTTGGGGTTTTTTGGTCAACAAATTGTTGGGCCGGATGAGATCTTTAATGTTTCTCAAAAAATGAAAGAAGTTATTTGGTTAATTGAACTGGGTCCAGAATCTATTTATTTTTCTGTTGTATTCCATAAATTTTGGGAAATTGTTACAACGTAATACCGATCCACAAAAAGGGAGACAAAACCGAACCAGGTAACTACAGACCAATAAGCCTGACTTCTATTATATGTAACCTTATGGCAACTATAATAAGATCCAAAATGGAAAATTACCTATATGGTAACAACATCCTGAGAGACAGTCAGCATGGTTTTAGGAGAGGGAGATCATGTCTAACTAACCTACTTGATTTTTTGGAGGATGCAACATCGACAATGGATAATTGCAAAGCATACAACATGGTTTATGTAAATTTCCAGAAAGCTTTTGACAAAGTCCTGCATAAAAGATTAATTCTCAAACTGAACGCAGTAGGGATTCAAGGAAATGCATGCACATGGATTAGGGAGTGGTTAACATGTAGAAAACAGAATGCACTGATTAGAGGAGAAACCTCAAAATGGAGCGAGGTAACCAGTGGTGTACCACAGGGATCAGTATTAGGTCCTCTGCTATTCCTAATCTACATTAATTATTTAGATTCTGGTATAGTAAGCAAACTTGTTAAATTTTTAGACGACACAAAAATAGGAGGAGTGGCAAACACTGTTGCAGCAGCAAAGGTCATTCAAAATGATCTAGACAGCATTCAGAACTGGACAGACACATGGCAAATGACATTTAATAGAGAAAAGTGTAAAGTTTTGCATGCAGGCAATAAAAATGTGCATTATAAATATCATATGGGAGATACTGAAATTGAAGAAGGAATCTATGAAAAAGACCTAGGAGTTTATGTTGACTCAGAAATGTCTTCATCTAGGGAAAGCTATAAAAAAGGCCAACAAGATGCTCGGATATATTGTGAGAAGTGTTGAATTTAAATCAAGGGAAGTAATGTAAGACCATTAGTAAGACCTCACCTAGAATATTGTGTTCAGTTGTGGTCACCTCATTACAAAAAGGATATTGCTGCTCTAGAAAGAGTGCAAAGAAGAGCAACCAGAATTATCCCGGGTTTAAAAGGCATGTCGTATGCAGACAGGCTAAAAAGAATTGAATCTATTCAGTCTTGAACAAAGAAGACTACGTGGTGATCTGATTCAAACATTCAAAATCCTAAAAGGTATAGACAATGTCGACCCCAGGGACTTTTTTTGACCTGAAAAAGAAACAAGGACTAGGGGTCACAAATGGAGATTAGATAAAGGGGCATTCAGAACAGAAAATAGGAGGCACTTTTTTACACAGAGAATTGTGAGGGTCTGGAACCAACTCCCCAGTAACGTTGTTGAAGCTGACACCCTGGGATCCTTCAAGAAGCTGCTTGATGAGATTCTGGGATCAATAAGCTACTAACAACCAAATGAGCAAAATGAGCTGAATGGCCTCCTCTTATTTATAAACTTTCTTATGTTCTTATGTTCTTATGTTCTTATGTCACTGCTGTACTGCAACTCTTCCCCACCGGCGCCTCACAGACCATGGTTACCACGGCAACGCCTCATCGAGTGACTACTGGGAGTGGTAAGTTGCCATGGTGACCAGGCAGCTGTAACAGGCAATGCGAGCCTGTGCCTCATGACTGCAATCTTCTGGCTCCTGCTGCTGCGCTTTGCAACATGAGAGCTTCAACTCACCGGTGTGACATCTAAATACAGCAGACTCCTCTTCTAGACCTACGTTAACTTACTTATATACTGTTCTAAAACAAATGTTTTATACACAGACGAGGATTTTAATCGCAATAACCAAATATATGCTACCCTGCTTCACTGAAGCCAATAGTTTCAATTTTAATCACAACCTCTAGATGGCAGCATAATACCACAAGCTCTACATAATTTAAGCTGATTTGCTATCGCTGCGAATCTCGCACACTCCAAACTTTCTATCAATTCCTGCAGTTCGTTGTCATTCTGAGGGATTCTCAGTCCCCTCCTGCCTCAACCTCTTTTGCTACATATATTAACTTGACTTTTTCAAATCCAAACCCCTCCCCTTGAGAACCTTGTCATGAAGCCATGCTTATCAGCTTTCTGAGATGTTAAGAATCCACTGTCACATTAATTTACAGCTTCCCTGCATCAGGCCATTCCTGCAACCTTCTTGTTCCCGGATTTGCACTTCCTCATTTACCCCCAACTTCATCAAGGCACTTAATACAACTTTCAAAGTCCATTTCATTCAATTTGAGCTACCAGGCACATACGGAAACTATGTCCTATGATTATCAACATTTCAGTCAAAGCATCCTCCTACCCCACAAATAGACAATACACTCTTAGACTGCTCCTGCTCAAATCAATAAGTTTTGCAGCAGCCTCCGAGGAACGCATTCTCATCCTCTCAGGTTCTACAGCGGCATCAGATCTATGCATTCTTCATCTCTGTCCAAAGGCAGCCCCATCTCCGACATCATCTAAAAATGCCTTAACTCTCAAATACCAATTTCCACCCCACTCAGCAGCTATCTGCTCTATACAGCAGGCCACTGCACACTACTGACAGCATTCCATCGTTTACTCCCTCAGATCTCTGCCCGTTCAGCAGATCTTGCCTCTACTGTAAATATCTCCTCATTACAGCAAATCTTGGCTCCCTCTTCAGATGTGCTACTGTTTAAATCTGCAACTGGTCTCCTGCAGAGCTTCCAATGCTTCAGCTTTCCTCCAATACCTGGATCTAATATATATATGGCGCACTTGACTTCCTCAGCAATTTAGTCATATGTCCGCTCATCCTCTCAGATACTACAAGCTGTAATACATGCTACGAGACTGGAAATCTGTTTTGATTTATGAATTAAGGAGTTCCACTATTAGGAGAATGACTGGAGTTGTGAAACCGAAATCTCTGATTATGAGTTCACCTTTTCTATTCCAAACAGACATGATGGTAGCAAACTGCTGATCGATCCCGTATTAATCTAACACAGGATGATCAGCATCTCATCTGTCTGCCTTCATTTCCAGAAACAACTCAGCAGTCAATTTAATATATTTGTTCACCTCAGCCCTCATCAAACTCTGCAACACCAACATCTGCCATTCAACTAAATACAACACTCTCCAACCTTCTGCAATCTGCTCATCACTACATGGCCACACCCTTAGCCCCAGCGACCAAATCTTCACTTACCACTGGATGGAAAACTTTCTGCACTCAAAACAAAATGCATCCCATTCCGATTTAATGAGCAACGGATTGTAGCCATCTTTCTGCTGCCTCAACTCCATCCCTTCTCCAACACTCCTATCCATCCCATCAGTTTGCTTGACACTGAGAAATCCTCAAGAGCAACCCCCCCTCTCCCCCCGCTGCTCCCTCCTGGCTCCCTATATCACTAGACATCCTTCACTCTTTAATCTCTACCCTCAGAAAAGGCTGCTCTGTCTATTCTATGACCTGACTATGGAAGTACTATGTCTAACAGCTCTTGTGAAGCACTTCCTCTGTAGGACTCCTGAAGGAACATAGTGCACTCTGTGAACTTACTGTGACAGCACCAGTTGATTTACTGGTTGGAAAAAAACAAGAGTTACCAGGACATTAAGGGGAATTCAATGGATAGACTTTGGAGCGTTAAGTCATTTCAACCATGAGGTCTTGTGAACCATTCCGTGCACCCAGATACTGGACTTTGGCCAGCTGTAGTAATTTTACTACAGAATATTACACCTTGCCCAGTTTTAAACATGGTGGCAGTTGTGTGATGGTCCACAAGTTTCACAGCCTGGTCCCACAAGCAGACCCCAACCTGCGGCAAGTTCCTCCTTTCAATCAACTGGTGTTCCACTAAACTCCACACTCTCCGGCCTCCTTCAGTTGGCCTGCAGCTTCAGGGAGAATGCCTTCGCCCCTTCCACTCACTCTTCTTATTCTACTGTCTGGTCTTCCTTCACCACATTCTGTGCCCAGAATAGGACCTCTCTCACCACCTATAACCTTCAGCACCTCCTTGCCTTTATCACAGACCTCAGGCTATCCTTTAACCTGGCCCCTTCCTCCATCAGGAATTCTCTCTCTGGTATCCAGCATCAGTTCCTCCTCCGCCCCCCCCCCCTTTCAATCCTGAAGGTCCACCTGAGACTCTTGCATCCTCCTCTCCATCAAGACAACCAATCTCATTGGAATCTCCAGTTTCCCAGCCATCAGCCTGCGGCACTTTGACCCCACTCAAGTCCCCGGAAATAACTTCCTCCATTCATCAGGGCTTCAAAAACAGACAGTTACATCAAGATACAGAAGTTCCGCAACCTGGTCCCAGGATCAGACCCCAACCCTCTGCTCGTACCACCCTACAGCAAGACAATAGTCAACTGAATAACTCTCTCGCCAGCCTCCTTCAATCAGCACGTGGATTCATGGAGGACGCTCTCACCCCATCTACCCGTTCATACTACTCGACTGCCTGGTCTTCATTTACTCACTTTTGCGAGCAAAATCGGATCTCTCATACCTTTTACAACCTACAGCATCTCCCCCCCGTTCATCACTCAACTAAGGCTGTCTCTACATTTAGCCCCCTCCTCTATTTAGATGCTACCTAGCAGGCATTCATTATCAATTTCGCCTTCAATCTATCTCCTCTCCTCTCTCGACACTGGTTCTCATCCTGTTTATCCACCCTCTTGTCACAGATCGGGCTTTCTTTGAACTACTTCTCCCCCCATTAATTCTGGATCGGAGCAGCTACCTCCTCGGCCAGGGCAGAAATCAATCAACACTTGATTAAGTCTATGGGGCGCGGGACCTCTACAGCTGTTGAACTTTATATTATATCATCCTCTGCAGACATCGCAACAGCTCAACAAGCACTCGTTAGCTTGCCCGGAGTGGGGGGGCGCCCTCTCTGCTAGGCCCACCAGAGGCTTCCTCCCAGCAGGGGGGGATTCCTCTCCACAGTGCGGACGGCTTATAGGCATAGGTTGTTTATTAACATCTCTTGTCTTTTCTCTTTTTCTTGTAGCTTCTTCCTGAGCAACATCCGAAGAATCCGACCCTTCCTCACCAACTATGCTACCCAGCTCCTGGTCCAGGCCCTGGTACTCTCCCGCCTAGACTACTGCAACTCCCTCCTGGCTGGCCTCCCTGCGTCCGCCACCCGTCCGCTCCAGCTCTTCCAGAACTCTGCTGCCCGCCTGGTGTTCTCTCTGCCTCGCCCCCACGCTACTCCACTACTCTGCTCGCTCCACTGGCTCCCGATCACCGCTTCGCATCCAGTTCAAGACTCTTGTACTAGCCTACAGATGCCTTGACCAGACTGCACCCAGCTACCTCCAGACCCTCATCTCTCCCTACACCCCCATTCTACCTCTCCGCTCCGCCTGCACTAGAAGACTGGCTCTACCTCCGCTACGCTCCCCTGCCTCCAGCGCCCGCTCCTTCTCCACCCTTGCTCCGCAGTGGTGGAATGACCTTCCTACAGATGTCAGGACTGCCCAGTCCGTGACCACATTCCGGCGCCTCCTTAAGACTCACCTCTTCAAACAGCACCTGTAGAACTCCTCTGTTTGTATCCTGGGACACTATCACCCTTCATTTAAATGTGATTTATTTTGCTCTTATCTGCCCCCTATTTTACTGCATTTAATCTTGTACTTCAGAATATTGTAATCTGCCAAGTGTTTAACCTGTAGTATTTTGTATTTAATCATATCCTGATGTAACTATCACTATTTAATCATATCCTGATGTAACTATCACTATTATCTGCTGTATTATTGAATTGTGGTTTGTCACACTTGAACAAAAGTTATTGTATTTCTTGCTCTTATTGTATTACTTGTATTGTAACACTTGAAATGTATTTGCTTACGATTGTAAGTCGCCCTTGATAAGGGCGTCTGCTAAGAAATAAATAATAATAATAATAATAATTTACTAATAACCGGCATTCACATGCAACACATGATCTACTCACTATCAGCCCAGTGGTCCAGTTATGTCGGCACATTGTCTTTACAACATGCCGGAACTCGGGGCTTTGTCGTGGTCACCACCGGGCTCCTCCGTGTATCTGCGTCTCTGAATACACTCCGGACGCCAGCAATATGTTTTATTTTCTCAAATATAAACGGCGCGGTATGTATAACAATCGTATTGGTTACTAATAAAAGTACAAGTTCAAAAAGTACTCTTTTTCTTAACTTAACCTTTTCTTATTTTAAATAGCTAAATGACCATGTCTCTCTCGCTCACGTCCTCTCTAACTTCCAGCCTTCTCTCGTGAACAATAAGCAAAGCCCCGCCCCAAATTCCATCAGATGTCATCTAATTGGTTCTAAGGTTGAACATTTGCAGTTTAAAAATAAATAAATAAATAAATAAATAAATAAATAAATAGGCTACTTTAATTAAGGCTGCTTATTTTATTTATTTATTTATTATTTTTTATCAACACCACAAATAAAACTAAAATAAAACAACAACCAAAAAAACACCTGTGTACCCAAAAAAATGATATCATAAAATGTTAAAAACAACAACCAAACAAAAAATGTTTTTTTCATAATGTTTTAAATGATGAAAATGTAGGGACAAACACAATGTTATCATAAAAATTATATAAAAACATTTTTACCAAACATTTTACAAACATCAAAAATGTTTTTCATAATGTTTAAATGATATGAAAATGTAGGGGCTCAGAAACATTTTTAAAATGTTATCACATAACATTATATAAAAACATAAGTCTATCATCTTATTGTGCTTAGAAAATTTGTTATTTTTTAAAAATTAAGATATAGACACATTTTTTATTTAAAAATGAATACAATAAGTTTATTATTAAACTGAAAAAGTGGTCATAAACGAGAATAATAACAATGTCTATAATAATAATAAATATAGCCGCAATCAGCAATGCAGGAAAGAAAGTGAGAGAAAACAAAGCAGAATTATCCAACTCCTCCTCCTCTAATGCTCCTCCTCCTCCTCCTCCTGCTCTGACTCCTCCTCCTCCTCCTCTAATGCTCTGACTCCTCCTCCTCCTCCTCCTCTAATGCTCTGACCCCTCCTCCTCCTCCTCTAATGCTCTGACCTCCTCCTCCTCCTCCTCCTCCTCCTCCTCCTCTAATGCCCTCCTCCTCCTCCTCCTCCTCCTCCTCCTCCTCCTCCTCTATGCTCCTCCTCCTCCTCCTCCTCCTCTAATGCTCCTCCTCCTCCTCCTCCTCCTCTAATGCTCCTCCTCCTCCTCCTCCTCCTCTAATGCTCTGACCTCCTCCTCCTCCTCTAATGCTCTGACCCCTCCTCCTCCCTCTAATGCTCTGACCTCCTCCTCCTCTAATGCCCCCATCCTCCTCCTCCTCTAATGCCCTGACTCCTCCTCCTCCTCCTCTAATGCTCCTGACTCCTCCTCCTCCTCTCCCCCTCCTCCTCCTCTAATGCTCTGACCCTCCTCCTCCTCCTCCTCCTCCTCCTCCTCCTCCCTAATGCTCCCTCCTCCTCCTCCTCTAATGCCCTGACCTCCTCCTCCTCCTCTAATGCTCTGACCTCCTCCTCCCAATCCCTCCTCCTCCTCCTCCTCCTCTAATGCTCCTCCTCCTCCTCCTCCTCCTCTAATGCTCCTCCTCCTCCTCCTCTACTGCCCCCTCTCCTCCTCCTCCTCCTCCTCCTCCTCCTCTACTAATGCTCTGACCCTCCTCCTCCTCCTCTAATGCTCTGACTCCTCCTCCTCCTCCTCCTCTAATGCTCTGACCCCTCCTCCTCCTCCTCTAATGCTCCCTCCTCCTCCTCCTCTAATCCTCCTCCTCCTCCTCCTCTAATGCTCTGACCCCTCCTCCTCCTCCTCTAATGCCCTGACTCCTCCTCCTCCTCCTCTAATGCTCCTCCTCCTCCTCCTCCTCCTCTAATGCTCCTCCTCCTCCTCCTCCTCCTCCTCTAATGCTCTGACTCCTCCTCCTCTAATGCTCCTCCTCCTCCTCCTCCTCCTCTAATGCTCTGACTCCTCCTCCTCCTCCTCTAATGCTCTGACCCCAAAATTAACATAAGTAAATTAATAAATATAGACATATTTTAGCCATGTTTTAGCCATGTACTCTCTACTTGTATGCTGCAGCCGTTTTTTTCTATTCTAATTTGGTTAGGGACTCTTCCTCAGCAGAAGGTTAAATATCAGAAGCCCCGGACCAACAAGTATCTAACTAATTATATTTTCTTTAATTAATATTTATGATGAGTTCAGTAGACCAGTGGTCCTCAATTATGGTCCTGCAAAATCTACATCAAAAGTTTGAAGCTTATAATATATATTTAGTTTTTTGCTTGTTTATGATTCTAAAAGAACCTACCTTACAGTTGTTGTTCAGGTAAGATATGTTACACTGCAGTTGCAAACTGGTCCTAAACGATAACCAAACAAGTGTTACTGGAGTCACCTATAGCAGATAGTGTACAAAAAAAAGACATTCATTTGAAAGGGTTTATATATATATATATATATATATATATATATATATATATATATATATATATATATATATATATATATATATATATATATATATATATATATATATATATATATAATATAACTCTATATAGCTTTTAATCTATATTACTCTTTATCTATCAGCTACTCTATATCTATAGTCTATCTATTCATTAATTACTCTATCCTATGCCTATGTCTCTCTCTCTCTCTCTCTCTCTCTACTACGTCTGCAACTTCTCTCGAGCAGTTTCTTGATTTTAAGCTCTGTCGGTTAGAGGCGGGGCTACAGTACATTACGCTGAACTCTGATGTCAATAGCCGACTATAAATAACAATCTACGAGAACATTTTTTTACAACTTTTTACAAAATTGTCTTGTATCAAAATTAAACATTATATATATATACGTATTTATTTCACATTTACTGCAGAGGGTAATTAACCACAATATAAAAAATAAAAAACCAAAATGCCCAAAACCAATACGAATACTAATAAATATAAATATATATATATATATATATATATATATATATATATATATATATATATATAGTAGCGTGCACGGGGGAAGGCAGCAGTAGGTCTGGTAAGTGACGTAATCACACAAAGACATAAACCTGAGCCGGCTCTTTTGTACAGCGGTATCGGTGCTGTGCTTCAGTGCGAGAGGTCCCGGGTGCGCGCCCGTCCTCCGCCTGTGTGTGGATTGCCTCGCCCTGTGTGATGCGCCTGCCTGCGGGAACCAGGATCGCTACATTGGTGTCAGCAGTGGACGCAGGTACCCCGGCACGCACTCGTCAGACTTTAGCCTGGTTAGCAAGTCCGGGGCGGACTTGAGGCTGGCAGGGGAGAGTGTAGCGTGCACGGGGGAAGGCAGCAGTAGGGCTGGTAGGTGACGTAATCATACATAAGCCTGATATACGCTCCTTACAAAGGAGCCGGCTCACTTATGTCTTTGTGTGATTACATCACCTACCAGTCCTACTGCTGCCTTTCCCCGCCATACGCCTAATATATATATATATATATATATATATATATATATATATATATATATATATATATAACCACCATTAATTACGTCAAAATACCACTGAACACGAATAAATAAAATACTATTCATGTTTAATAATGTATGAAATCAAGTGGGGGTATAAGGGGGGAATCTATGGAAGAATATACAAGACGCTAAAAAAGAAATATTCAAGAGGAAACATACTGGAGGAGGACCTCCCTCAAAACTTAAACGGACCACAGAATTGGTTATTGAAATCTAGTTTGAGGAAGAGTCTCCGATGTTTTGGAGCAGCGGTTTTCAAACTGGGGTACGGGTACCCCTGGGGGTACTCGAGCGCTCCTCAGGGGGTACGCGAGAAAAATCCTGGTGGACAACAGATTTTTTTTTTTTTAACCACATTGTAGTACTTTCGAATTAACGATGTTGAATATCCTTTCAAATAAAAGCACAGCCGTACTGGTGTACGTTTCCTTTGTGTTGGGCGAGGTTAACTATAAACACCCAACCGGCTGCTGACAGTGAGTGAGCGCGGAGAGCACGTGGCTAAATTACATATTTAAACAGCAGGGCGCGGGTTCTGCAGTCTGTAGACTAAAAAAAAAAAATCATTATATGATGCTGCTTCTTTTAAAAATGTGTAGTATTTACTAGGCACGTTTACTTTCTGGAGTTTAAATGTTCAGTGTGTGTAGTTTAATCAGTTCAGTGTGTTTGATCTAAGTTTATGTTTTTAAATAAAAGTATTACTGAGTTGAGCAGGCAGCTGTGCCGCCCTACTTAGACAGTGAAATCACCGCGCTGGAGCTGGAGCGACACGACTGTTATCTTTACTTGCAATGTTTTATGTGTTTTTTCACTGTGACTAATTTGTTGAAGAACTCCTTTGTGGAGTGATTGCATTAGCCTACGCCGCTAATTATTAGGCTAATAAAAGCAAAAGCACGTTATTATTATTATTATTATTATTATTATTATTATTATTATTATACAAATGGAATCGCAGGAATAAAAATGAATAAATAAATAAATGCCTAACTCCTGCGATGGGGAAGTGTCTGGAATTGGATTCCCTACAGACCTATTGAGTGTGTTCCTATCATATAGATAGCGAGTGCCCATCAACACGCTGTCTGGCAGCTGATTCACATGAACAGACGCCTGCACTAACACTACATGTACGCATGTTGCTAAAAGTCATTTTTGACCGCATCATATAAATGTCACCTTTCTACTTTCATCAAATTTAGCTTTTGGAAATATTCACTTCAAAACAATGTGCTTATTCTGGCTGGATTCGATACTGCACAAGACATACAGCATTTTAAATGTCCAGCTCAAGTGTTAAACGATAACATTCAAGTTAAATAAATAAATAAATAAATAAATAAATAAAAACACATATCCAGTGTGTTATTCAATATTCACACAGTGCTGCATGCTACCTGATTTTTTTTAAAATGCCTGTATTTGTAAATTTTAAATTGTTTTTATGTAAAATACCCGTTTTCTCTCTACACTTCTGCATTTGTTAGAAGAAATGCACAACTTTTGTTGAGAATTGCTTTCTGATTTTGTTTTAAATTAGAACCCTAGGTTTTGTTTTTCAAAAGCATAACCTGTTTTTGAACTCGTTTTGCCATACTTATTGGTCTGGATTTTGAAATAATTTTATATGGCATTTGTAGTTTTAATTTAATTTGATTTGATTAGTTTAACAGCAGTTTTCCATGAACAGTAATTGTCTGAACTCGAGCCCCTCCTCCTTCCCTGTGTGCCTTCTGAGCCAGCGAATCGAGGCTTGTTTATTTTTTTTAATGAACCTCTTACATTTTTTTGTAACTTGAAGTCTTCTTCGTTCATTTTAAATTTTTTTTAAAAGTTTTCATAGGTATATTACCACTGTTTTGGAGGATTGCCGGTGGGCGGGAGAGCGGAGTGTGTGTGAGCCATCGGGAGCCTGCGGCGCAGTGTCAGTGAAAGTGAAACTCTGTTAAATAGCGAAATAGCGAAGGTATGTTGACACGGTAACAATAAAACAATCACATGAAATCAAGCAATTTGTAACAACCTAAAGTTAGATTTCCCAAGTCATACTGAGGCTTAGACGCAAATCAAAACGTTGATTGATTTTCTAATTATTAGACCACAAACATTGTGAATAGCATAGCTTGTTTAACACTATTGTTTAACACATATTTAAATTTTGTCATGGAAATGGGAAAATGAACGACATCTAGAAAAGGTTTAAAAATACATCTTTTTAAATGTCAAAATGTTTTAATAACATCTAGAAATGTTTTGTAAAATGTTTTTACCAACATTTTTTTAAAAATGTTTTAAATAATAACATCTAGAAAATGTTATATAAAATGTTTAGCTGCAACGTTTTTTAAAAATGTTTTATAACATCTAGAAAATGTTATATAAAAAATGTTTAGCTGCAACGTTTTTTTTAAATGTGGCTGTTTTAATAACTATTTTCTGCGACCTTTTAAAAATGTTATAAAATGTTATGTGTTTGCTGGGTAGCCGCCCTACTAAATCTGGCTTCCCGCCCTGAATACTATTGGCTACAAAGGAGCCGGCTCACCCTGAACGAATACTATTGGAGAAAGCCGGCTACCCTGAACGAATACTATTGGCTACAACAGGAGAAATTTTCAAAGGGAACGTTCACGTCGCACAAACTTTGGGCATTTTGCGCAGAATCTGACCAAGTAGCCAATTAAATGTTGAGAATCTGCGTAGATTAGAATGACGAAGGCGTGTCTTCCTGAACGCACCGACACGTTCAGCGCGCTGCCTGCTGGATGCGGTGTTCTTTTGTTTCCAATCCGGACCGTGCGAAACGCAAACTCTCCGTTTATCAAGGTAATTACAAATATTGCTATGTATGTGGTGATGCATGTTCCATTCTTTAAGAAACACTGTTTAATTAACAGTGTATTTGTTTTATATTATAGTACTAAGGGACGCGGTTTCAAAAATAACTGTAATAAAGTAACCTGCTACACGAGTACAGTAAATTAATATGTTTTAAAACCGTGGTTAAAAATTAAAAGCGGAATGCTGTGTTTAAAGAGATACGCATGCGCTGGAAACAAGACAAAGAGTAGTCAAAGTACTGTATTAAACATAAACATTAACTTCTCGTTTTATAATGGAGACGTTGTAAATCCAGTGTGAAGTTAGTATTTTATCATCCGTTTATGTTCATTTAATAATAGTGAACGTACCGGTAATTTTTAGCAAAGTGGTTTAATTGTTTAAGTTGACATTGCAGCAGCACGTCCTGAGCCGCGCCATGACGGTGAGGGGCAAAACTGCCTAGCGGCAGCCATGTTTATTGAAGGCATGCTTCAGCCTACGATTTTACCGCATAACTTTTAATTATGCGCGGCTAAATTGCACTTAACGTATGTGAGTGGGTTAGTGTTTCTGGGAATGTACCACGGGACTGGGAAGCACATGTTGGTTCTAAAATAAATATTTATATTATTGTAATGCGTTTGGGATTGATAATGTGATTTGAAACACTGTTATTTATTCTTGATTTGTGGGGTTTTAGTTTATTTGTAAATATTTCTGATTATTCCTGGGCGGGGTTTACCTGGCTCAGGTGTGTATATCCAGAGCCTGGATCAGCAGGAGAGGGAGGCTGAGAGTGCAGGTTGTATCTGAGTTCTACTGAATTGTTGAGAAACAAATTGCTGCTTACTGAAGCCAGGTATTCATCCTAAGCTTATGTATAGGAGAGATATTTTGTTTAACTGTTTTGTTTTCTACAAAGTTCTTCACTGTTGGAGTGCTGCGTTGTTTAATGAGTTGAGTGCAATAGGAATGAAAAAACACTGACTTTTGGAAAACGTCAGTCTCTGGGTAGAGTAACTTTGCCTTTTCCATAAGCATCAAGTGCATTGCCTTCTCAAAATCACCAGTAGCAGCTTTGTGTACAAGATACCTGTTTCTCGCTGCTCCGCTGTCTTTGGCCTCTTTTGCAAATTGTTTAGTTTTTTTCCTGGTTTTTCCTAATGTCAGTGGCAGTTGATTTCCCTGTACTTTATTCTAAGGCTATGTTGCTGAGGCCAATGCCAGTGTCAAGTTTTTTGTAATGTCTCGAGTTTTGTGTCAGTTGAAATTGTGACATGTTTTGTGTTTCCCGCTGCTTGCCATTTTTTTAATTGATGTTTGATTTTTGCTGCCTGATTCCTACGTATTTCCGGTTCCAAAGGAGGTGTGCGGCTGACCAGTCAGTGCTTAATTTTGGTGTTCGTATCTCTGAGGTCCTACTGTACAGGTTTATATTTGCGCTGGTTTTAACAAGCCTGATGTTGTCCTAGCTTACTCTGAAACTGATTGTAACCAGCATTCTACTGGATTGGAGAATAATGGCACAGGAGTTTAATTTATAAAAACTCTTGTCTGTTAAAATGTTTTAAAAGGCAACTGGAGGGCTCCAGAGTGGCATTGCATCCAGCTAAGGCACTTCACTGGAAGTGCAGGGTGTGCCCTATTGCCTGGAGATCATCGCTGGTTCGCCAACAGTTGTAAACGAACGAGTTAAAAAGATTAGTCTGTCGTCAGACGTGTCATGTTAATACAAAATACATTCATTATTCATTTACTGCATATTGGTATTGTGTCTAGTCTGGACGCGTTGAGAGAAATTCAGTGGGACTTTTTTTTTATTTCGGGGGGTGGATTGGCACGGCCTAGTGCCAACACTGGTGGACACAGTATATTGTACATACCGCATCACGCCATGCAAGCAGACACAGTATATCATTAAACAAAAAAGACAGGACATTGTCAAGTAACACCTCCACTGCTCTCTTACTTCCCACATGTTCTGAGCAGGCTTTCCAGCACACACTGCTCAACTGCTACAGTAGGTGGGTTATTATAGTTTAATGAATGTTCAGTTTTTTTCCAGCTGGGGGCACACTTCACTTCATACAGCATAGGTACGGTAGTCACCAGCACTGGGCAGGTCAGTGGGTTGCTGAAGATTCAAAAGTGGATCTCAACCCCCCCCCCCCTCTCCTGTGTCTGCTGTTGCTTTGTTTTCCAACTCAATTTCTTTATTGAACACCCAATTGCATAAACAATTTGTCTAATCAAAGCTGTTTAATGATTTGACAGACATGGAGATTTCAAGTTACAGTATGTGTACTGGCCTCGCTGAATGTAACTCCTATCCAGTCAGCTAAACACTCATCCAAATGATCCTCCAAGAGACAGGGTGTATCTTTAGAGGCTTTACTCGGATAAAAGTGTGAAACTGGAAATACAAATCACAAATGCATACTCAGGTAAGTATACAGTACATATTCACAACAATGTAAGTAATATTCACTCACATGACCCTGCCTAAATGCAGTAAAATACCACATGAAACTACAGATCAAACAGGTGAGTTTAAAGGAAGTATTGCTATAGCTGGTACTAAATAGAGCTAGCTGGCTAACTTGCTGCTTAACAGATGCAGCTTACATGCTAAATAACATCAATAATAAACATCTTATTAAACACATGTCAAAATAATGACTTCATTCAGAAATAATGTTAATATCAATGCTATCTGTGTAAATAATAAACGTTCTTACAGATATTGCCTTCTTAGGAACTATACCGTGAGGATGACACAGGATTGCAGCCTAACATTGCACAACACTAGCCTCATGTATAAACAGTAAATGTCTGAACTTCTTGTTTCTCACTTCCTATAATCTAACATAACACAGGAAGTTGATTTACTGGCGAATAATATGAATTGCCACTAGGTGGCACTAAAATTTTTTAAAGCAGGTCCAGAACAGTATGTATGAAATTGTATAGAATTTAAAATCTCCAGCTTATAAACTGAATAGCTTAATATGCTGATGAACAAATTGTTAGTTCAATTCAGTGTTCATTTAATTAACTGAGACAACTGAAAACATTTTCCTGTTTATAACCAACAGCTGGCTTCCTGTCTGAAGCTCCACCTCATACGGAGCACGCAGTTGATGCAAACTTTACTTCCAGGATACAGGAAAAATCTAGTGCAAACTTTGCCTGGAACACGAGTTCAGTGCTCACTACTTTAGTAATTTTGTAATTGCATTTTTATTGAAAAAATAAATAAATAGATCTTTGATTTGAACACTTAATCAGTTTTCTTATTTTTTTCACTGCAGCCTGATGCCATGGATCGTGTGAAGATGGAATCTGTCCCCACTAAAGAGGAGGTTCCTGAACTGGTCCCCATTAGACTGGAGTTCTCTGGACTGGCTTCCCTCCCCATTAAACAGGAGCCCTGTGAGATCTTGCCATGCGACACCATCAGGACAGAGGTGTTGTCTGCTGGGATTAAAGCTGAGTGCAATGAACTGGAGATCTCCCAGACAAAAGAATTATTTCCCATTAAAGTAGAGGTGCTGGAAATTGAAGATTTTAAACAGGAGCCCCTGAAAGTGGAGTTTGAATGCTTGGAACCAGGGAGGGAAGAATGTGAGGACTTGAAAGCAGCCCCCCCTGAGCTGGGTCCTGTATGCAGGTGGGAGTGTAGAGGAGGGGTGCTGGAGAGAATCTGTGTGAGAGAGCAAGGCGCTGGAGAGGAAGGCTTTCATAACAGCAAGGAAGGAGGTGGAGAGGAAGATGAGGGGAGCTGGTATTCAGAGTGCAGTCCAGCAGGTGAGTGACTCCTGGTAGCTGTGACATTGTCATTCTGCACTGTGTGAGAGATATTATCCACAGTGGCACTACTGAGAGAGAGGCAGGGAGCAGATTGGTTACATTTGTAGCTATTTGATTTTCCTGTATCACTCAACCTGTTCAAGACGAGATTCACTGCTAGCGAACTGAAGATATTTCAGATTTGTATTACAGGGGCATTGCTGTCATGTACTTTTATACTTGTATTGCATACTGCTCTTGCTCCAGGATAGATTGAGATAGTCAGGGGTCATGAAAAGGTCATGAAACAACATGATGACGAAAGATGCAATTGCTGCGTTTCTTACTTAAAACTGTCTGACTTTCTCTCCTGTTTGTATTTTCCAGGGTCCAGTTCAGCAGCTAAAGTGAAGGTGGGCAATGGAGAACATTCTGATTGTGGGAAAGGTGTTGCCCAGTTTAGGGATTTAAAAATGCTCCAGCAAACTCACAGAGGACAGAAACCGCATTGCTGCTTTGACTGTGGGAAGAGTTTCAGTCATTCAAGGGACCTTGCTTCACATCAGCGAATTCACACAGGAGAGAAACCTTATCACTGCTCTTACTGTGGGAAGAGTTTCAGAATGTCAGGACACCTGATTTCACACCAGAGAATTCATATAGGAGAGAAACCCTATCACTGCTCTGACTGTGGGATGAGTTTCAGTCGGACAGGACATCTTCAAAGACACCAGCGGAGTCACACAGAGAGAAACCATATCGCTGCTTTGACTGTGGGAAAAAGTTTTATTGAGTCAGGATCTCTTGTAAGACACCGGTAATTCACACAGGAGAAAACCATATTGCTGCCTTGACTGTGGGAAGTGTTTCAATCGCTCTGGATCCCTTATTTTACACCAGCTAATTCACACACGAGAGAAACTGTATTGCTGCTCTGACTGTGGGAAGAGTTTCATTAGCTCAGAATCCCTTGTAGCACACCAGCGAATTCACACAGGAGAAAAACCGTATCACTGCTCCGACTGTGGGAAGAGTTTCAGACGCTCAGAATCCCTCGTAACACACCAGCAAATTCACACAGGAGAGAAACCATATAGCTGCTCTGACTGTGGGAAGAGTTTCAGTGTGTTAGGATCCCTCGTAACACACCAGCGAATTCACACAAGAGAGAAACGATATCGCTGCTCTGACTGTGGGAAGAGTTTAAAGGAGTTGGGATCACTTGTAAAACACCAGCAAGTTCACACAGGAGAGAAACTGTATAGCTGCTCTGACTGTGGGAAGAGTTTCAGTCAGTTAGGACACCTTATTCCACACCAACAAATTCACACAGGAAAGAAACCGTATAACTGCTCTGACTGTGGGAAGAGTTTCAATCGGTTAGGACATCTTGAAAGACACCAGCGAAGTCACACAGGAGAGAAACCATATCGCTGCTCTGAGTGTGGGAAGAGTTTCAGTGAATCAGGAACTCTTGCAAGACACCGGCGAATTCACACAGGAGAAAAACCGTATAGCTGCTCTGACTGTGGGGAGAGTTTTAGTCGCTCAGAACCCCTTGTAACACACCAGCGAATTCACACAGGAGAAAAAAAGTATCGCTGCTCAACCTGTGGGAGGTGTTTTAGTCAGTCAGGAGACCTTGATTTGCACACCTTGATTTTTCATAACGGAGGGAACTCCCATCCTCCCCCTGTGTCCCCTCCTACTCCCCTTCCCTCCCTTTTTAATGACAATTCTGAAGTCTAAACTGTAATAGTGTGATCCTTTTTGTTTCAATTGGACCGTCCAACATATTCATTTTGTTGCAATTGCAAAAACAGACAAATGGCATGCCTGAAACAATTTTAGTTTTCTGGGATGATTCAATAGTTTAAAGTATAAAGATGACCGCTGGTTCAAATCCAGGCTATGCCATCGGTTGGGAGTTCCCAGGGGCGCTGCACAGTTGGCTGAGCATCGCCTGGGTGGGTGGGTTTTATGTTGGCAGGGTAATCCTTGTCTCGCTGCACACCAGCAACTCCTGTGGCGGCCGGACGTCTTTTAAAGCTGGGTCAGTGGAACTGCATTTTCTATGACGTGACGGTTCTGGTTGGCTTTGCTGATGGCTTGCAGTGTGAAAAGAGGGGGTTGACTGACAGCATGCATTTCGGAGGGCGCGCATGATGAGTCTTCGTCACTCCCGAGTCGAAACGGGAAGTTGCAGCGTTGAAACGAGGTTTTAAAAACAATTTGATATTCCAAATTGGGAGAAAATGTGGAAAAATTAATTGCCAATTCCAATTTTATTTTATAAAAAAAGGAAGTTGTAATTTTTGTTTCTTACTTTACCTAATCCTCTTTGTTCCGAGTGGAACACGAGGCCACATTTATCAGTCTCCACTGGCGTGGGTCTTTGGCAGCTTGTTCTGCTTCACCCTGTGTTAGATTGATGACTCTCAGCTCTGGTGTGATTGTTCTGTAACGATGTGCAGTTCATGAACAATTTGTTCCTTTTGACCAAATCATTATGGTGAATCATAGGAATAGGGTCAGTGTCCCCTTTGAATCACTTCTTTTGATTCACCCTATGAGAGGTTTGCATGTCTCACAGAGTTACTGTCGCAGTTCATGAACGAGTTGGTCTTTCCTGTTCAAATAACCCGTATTAACCCTTTTCAGACTGAGAATTATATTCATTTTGAGGGCCAACTGACAGGACTAGACCTGTATTAACTCTGGAGTGATGAAGACTATATCATGCGCGTCCTCCGTAACTCATGCTGTCAGCCGACCTCCAGACCTGTCGCGTCTGAGGAAATGCAGTTCCACCAGCAAATCGCAGCCAACTCGCAGGCGCCCGGCTGCCACATGAGTCACTGGTGCCGGGTGAGACAAGGATTGCCCTGCTGACCTAAGCCCTCCAAACCAGGCACCGCTCGGCCAATTGTGTGCCGCTCCCTCTAGACTCCCAGCCACAGTCGGTGATGGCATAGCCTGGATTTGAACCAGCGATCTCCAGGCTATTGGGCACATATTTTTTTATGTTCAAATTCTGATATTTGATTTTCAGGTTTATTCATTTATAATGGGTTTTAGCAAACTAAAGGCAAGTGTACATTCAGTATTTGTTGCATAAATGAATGAAAACGATAATATTTTCACATTCAGCATTGGACTTCACAAAAATATATTGTCCAATATATTTGCATATTTTTTCAAAAGCTAGAGGTTCAAAATTATTCACACCCTAAACATTAAATTGTAATAACTTTGGACAGCAATATTTTGCAAAATCTAGCACTGATAGTCTTACAATGTTTCACGTTTGCATGGATTTATAGAAAAATAAGAATGTTTTGCCTTTTTTTGTTGCTAAAACCATTTTTTGTTACATTGAATGAGGGGTGTGAATAGTCCTAGAGGCAGCTGTATATCTCCCATATTTGACAGCAGGAAGTGTGTCTCTGATCTGCCTCCCCTGATTCACAGGGGCGGCACAGCCTGTCCTCTCTGGCTGCCCAGCTCTTCTTGTGTCAGCCTTCAGTTTCAATGGCTCAGCAGTACTTTAACATTTGTCTTTTGTGTTTTATAATTTTGATTAAATAATCTGCTAATTAAAATTTTCTTTTTAGGGCCGGATAACATTCTAATTTGTTTTTGGATGTAATATAATTTTCCCAATTTTCAATGTATAAATTTATTTTTTTAGATTTGTGTCAGTTTGTTGTATTTTGCTCAGTGTCACAGTGTGGCAATGCTAGTGTGAGCTGCTGGCCGGGGTTCTGTCTATGGGGAGAGCTTGTTGCTATTCAGTGCTTTATAATGATAGCTCTGTGTGTCGGCCTGATTCAGATGGGCCCACAATTTGGCTGCTCTCTTCTGGATTGGGATTATTAAGGGGAAAACTCCCAGTTCAGCTCTGCACACATTATTTGAGGTGCATTTGTGGACTTGTAGGATATTTTTACAAAACTCCATGTGGAGTGTCTTGGTTGGACAGCTACTCGCTGCCACAGGGGTCGCTGGTGCGTGATGAGACAGGGATTACCCTGCCGACCTAATCCTTCCCAACCCGGGCGGCGCTCGGCCAATTGTGCACCGCCCCCTCGAGACTCTCGTCCACGATCGACGATGGCATAGCCTGGATTTTAACTGCCGATCTCCAGGCTATAGGGCGCTTCTGTACTTCCGGTGAAATGCCTTAGCTGGATGTGCCACTTGGGAGCCCCCATGCACTAATTGTGAGACCCACAATTTTATTTTGCGGTTATTTTCAGTTTTGACTGCATGAATATGCATTCCAGAATATTGGCAGTGCGTGCCTGTTTTGACTATGTATTCTCATATGTTCAGAAATGTGTTTCTAATTGCATATTCTTTTTTCCCCCCTTTGCTACACTTTGCTTGTTGTTGAGTACCGTCTCTAAGTGGATGCTTGTCAAGGAAATCTATACAATTTTCATTTTGCCAAGACACCACAATAAGTTTGAGTGTGGATTGTTCATGTGTGCTTGCTCTGAAACCCCTATATTTAATTTCTGAATGCATATACTGTGTGTGTATAATATATATATATATATATATATATATATATATATATATAATATGTCTTTCTCTTTTGCAATACTCTCTAGAATGCTGTGTGGATGGTTGAATGGATGCTTAGAAATGTAGATTTCGGACTGCATTTTCTTAGTCTACTACACTGTTGAATAGTGTTTGAGTAGCATGCTTGTTTTTGAGTGTATATAGGCCTGTATATGTGACTCCCTATTAAGATTCCCACCTTACTAGTTGTACATAGCTTTCTAGAAGTGAAATGACTTAACCTTACAGTTGCCGCTTCCAGCATTGTTAATTGGGTTAAACATTGAATTCTAAATGTCACTTTGCTTTAGTTATTTTTAATTTTGTTTTCTTTCGTGGTCATTTACACGCTTGATTTCTGTTTAGTTCAGGGTTAAATCATAAACCAAAGGGAAAAAGTTTTTCAGAGGTCCAGCCTCTACCTGCAAATAAACTTTTTGGAAGTCCTACTGTGTTCTGTGTTATTTGTCTTCCATTTTTCTTCTCCACACACCATCTGCCATTTACCCTGGTTCTTCTTGCTGCTTAGCAGGGGCTGTGTAGCTTCCAATGCAGGTCTGGGTATTCTTGCTGCTTAGCAGGGGCTGTGTAGCTTCCAATGCAGGTCTGGTTATTCTTGCTGCTTAGCAGGGGCTGTGTAGCTTCCAATGCAGGTGCAGGTGCAGAAACAGAGGTAGCAGTAAGAGAGCTTCACAAAACACAGTGATGATGAGGAAGAGAGCATGGGAACACTGATAAGAAGAAATCTGCACCAGACTCCTCCTCCTCAAGCTGAACTCTGAGTGACAGACGGCACTTTCTGTGCATCAGGAACTCAGCAACTCATTGTATACATTGCTCAATTCCATTGATTTTTGAACAACACAACAATTAGTTATTTCTACACTCAAATTCTGGTTCCCATTATTGTTTATACAGATGGGTTTGTACTGCTGCAATCTAGGAGGTAAAGTACCTGCTTGCTTGCTCAAGGGTCTAATTAGCTGTCTTTCAGTCTAGGAGGTAAAGTGCTTGCTTGCTCAAGGGGTTGAGCTGCTGTCCTCAATCTCCACCCATCCCTGTTCCACGTGTCCATCAGGCACTGAAGAAGTTGATAAAGGATTCTGTGTGCAATAGCTGTTCATTCATTCTCTCCTCCCCCGTCACACTCACAGGGTTTCTGTTTATCAGCCTGCTTGCATTACTCTGGCCTCAAACCACACGTGCTTCACAGAGACACAAACACAACCCACTCTCTCCTCAGCATGCTTCTCTAAACCTGCCCTCAGCCCCAAACCCCGCCTCTCAGAGCTCTGCTTCTCTAAACCTGCCCTCAGCCCCAAACCCCGCCTCTCAGAGCTCTGCTTCTAAACCTGCCCTCAGCCCCAAACCCCGCCTCTCAGAGCTCTGCTTCTCTAAACCTGCCTTCAGTCCCAAACCCTGCCTCCAGAGGAACAGATTGGAACATAAGAAAGTTTACAAACGAGAGGAGGCCATTCAGCCCATCTTGCTCGTTTGGTTGTTAGTAGCTTATTGATCCCAGAATCTCATCAAGCAGCTTCTTGAAGGATCCCAGGGTGTCAGCTTCAACAACATTACTGGGGAGTTGGTTCCATACCCTCACAATTCTCTGTGTAAAAAAGTGCCTCCTATTTTCTGTTCTGAATGCCCCTTTATCTAATCTCCATTTGTGACCCCTGGTCCTTGTTTCTTTTTTTCAGGTCAAAAAAGTCCCTGGATTGACATTGTCTATACCTTGAATGCTTGAATCAGATCACTGCATAGTCTTCTTTGTTCAAGACTGAATAGATTCAATTCTTTAGCCTGTCTGCATACGACATGCCTTTTAAATCCGAGATAATTCTGGTTGCTTTTCTTTGCTCTTTCTAGAGCAGCAATATCCTTTTGTAACAAGGTGACCAGAACTGAACACAATATTCTAGGTGAGTTCTTACTAATGCATTGTAAAGTTTAAACATTACTAACCTTGATTTAAATTCAACACTTCTCACAATATATCTTGTTGGCCTTTTTTATAGCTTCCCCACATTGTCTAGATGAAGACATTTCTGAGTCAAAATAAACTCCTAGGTCTTTTTCATAGATTCCTTCTTCAATTTCAGTGTCTCCCATATGATATTTATAAAGCACATTTTTATTGCCTGCATGCAGTACTCATTACACATTAGGTCTGTTTGCTGTGAAATTTTCAGTCTCTCTGTCTCACTGCAGCAAGAATGGCTTCAAACTTGTGGTCAGAGGGAAGTTCAGCTGCTTGGTGTGTCTGGATCTCTTGAAGGACCCGGTCACTATTCCATGTGGACACAGTTACTGTATGGGGTGTATTAAGAACTGCCAGGATCAGGCTGATCAGAGAGGAGGCTACAGCTGCCCCAGTGCACAGAGACCTTTACCCCAAGACCTGTTCTGATTAGGAACACCATGCTGGCTGAACTTGTGGAGGATTTTAAGAAGACATGACTCAATCCTCCTGCTTCTGCTGCTGCTCAGAGCTGTGCTGGACCTGGAGATGTGCCGTGTGATTTTCGCACTGGGAGAAAGTTCAAAGCTGTAAACTCCTGTTTGACATGCCTGACCTCTTACTGTGAAACTCACGTCAAGCCACACCTTGAAGTTGCTGCATTGAAGAGGCACAAACTGATCGAAGCAGCTGGAAATCTGGAACAGAAGATTTGTGATGAACACCAGAAGGTTTTGGAGGTCTTCTGCAGAACTGATCAGACGTGTATTTGTGTGTTGTGCATAGACAAGGAACACAAGAGCCATGATACAGTCTCAGCTGAAGCTGGGAGACAGGTAAGAGTTTGAACCATTTCTTTACAGCTCTCCTAGAAGATAAGGGCTCCCAGGGATATTGAACATGTCTGATTACAAGATCACACAGTTTCACAACTTGATCAGTATTTTAATATTGTATCAAAACTTTTCTGTCATCTTCTGCCTAAACTATTCAGTTCATGTTTGCTGCAGTTTGTGATTCATGTGTGCTTTGTTTGCTTGGTTTAATTTCCATTCATTTTGACTTTTTAATATAGTAATTCATTGATGGTGTTTGTGTAAAATGAATTTTCATTGTAATAGCAGCATAGTTATGACATCAGTTGAATTGATTTGTTTCCTGTCATTTCCTTCATAAATGCAGAGCTGTGTATTGTCAGTAACACTGAAAGAAACCTGATTCTACCTGCTGCCCCTTCACTGGATTGAAGTTTCTTAAATTTACAAAGACACTATGGGCAGCATCTGGGTTGAGATTTTAATATCACAGTTAGGAGACTATGCTCACATTGACTCAACTGTGTGTGATGATCCCTGTGCATTGTACCTTCCTGGGGCAGGAGTCATGAGTTGGGGTGATAGAATTGGAAACTAACATGGAAATCGGGAATCTCGCTGCTCTCCTCCTCCTCTCCACCTCAATACGTATCTTCTATACCCCTGAGCTCACAGTATTGCGAGAGTTGCGTATTGCATTGCTGTTTCCTAAAGGTGCAATCTAATACATTGATCATCACACGAGCCTGCTACTGATTTCAACAAATAAACAAAAACACTTTCACATTAGATCAGAGTTTAAGTTTATATCAATATTTATATTATATAAAGACATTCTGTGGCACATTTGTACATTTCAATGTGTGCAACAGGCCTGTGTTGGGTGTGACAGAATATGGCTCAGTGTCCACTCAGAAATGTCACTGTCACTGTGTTTCTACACAGGAGAAGCTGGGAGAGACACAGACACGACTAGAGCTGAGAATCCAGGAGAGACTGAGAGAATGGAGGAGCTAAAAGTGGGTATTGACAAGAGGGTTAGCCAACATTCACTCACATTTCAACAGCTGCATACTTGAATAACTGGATCTGTGATTCATCAGGAATCTCACAGAATGTCATTCAACCTGCAGCTCTTTCCACTTCATCTGCTTATTATTATTGAGAAATGGACTGGAAGACATCTCTAGAAGTTTACTGGACAGGCTGCTTCATGTGATTTTGATCTCCATTGTAAATCTGCTGCCTCCCTGTCTGCTGTGTTCTTTCACTCAGAGATCTTCACAGAGAGAAATCCAGGAAAGTGAGAAGATCTTTACTCAGCTGATCCGATCCATTGAGAAGATCCGCTCTGAGGTGACGGAGCTGATTGGAGCTCAGGAGAAGGCTACAGTGAATCAGGCTGAAGGGATCATGAAGAAACTGGAGCAGGAGATTGCTGAGCTGAGGAGGAGAAACACTGAGCTGAAACAGCTTTCAGAGACCAAGGATCACATCCATTTTCTACAGGTGACATCACTGCTTGCTAGAACTGGGGAGAGGAGGGTGGGGGGGCTTTAGTTTCAGGCAGACCTCTCTCCAATTGAGGTGGAGGGGAGCAGCAGATGCATTTTCACTTCTATATACACTGCAGTAGATTACAAGTTTGCAAAGGAAAACGAATAAACTGAAATTTGCTGACATCCTGTGCTCCTACAATTTTATATATGCAAATATGAAAAACACAATGTTAAACTACTGTACATAAACACTATAAATGGTAGAATTTGACACCGGTATATTAGCAGCGATGGAATAGGATTTCCTACTGCAAAGTGCAAAATGTTCCAAGACTGTCTATAGTAGAAAGTAAATGATCTTTTTATTGAAAATTTTACATACTTTTTCTTCGACACAGTTTTTCTTTTCAGACATTACATTTTAAACATTTTCTTTTAAAAAGATGACATAAAAACAAACACATACATGGTATTAAAACATTAAAAATTCATTCAAAACACCAGGGTTTAAAACAAACACAGATAAAATCCAACATGATAAAATCTGTGCAGTTTTAAAGTGACTGGACAAAAAAGAACCATCAAGAAAAAACAGTGCATGTGAGGGGGCAGGGGAGTGCTTGCATAAAAAGTTCAAAGTGGACATAAAACAAACAACAACAACAACAACACACAAGAACTAAAAGCTAAAAACTAAAAGCTAGTAGAAAGTAAGGCCATGAGATTTGTACAAAAAAATCAGATTTGCACAATAACATCTTTCCGTGGACTATAAACAAAATATGCAGACTTTCTGGAGTCTTTACAACACATAATCACATACCAGTGGGTGGTGCTGGGGGTGTCAAGGCTAAGTGGGAAATTCACAGACAGGGAGAGGCAAGCTGCTGTTTGTGTCTGTGTGTGTTTGCAGCTGTGAGGCCAGAAAGATACATGAAAGTGAATTTTTCTTTACAATTTGTCCTGCTGGTGGATAAGGAAATATACGAATCCCACAATGCAACATGAATGCATTTACAGACAGGCATGCAGACAGATGAACAGGCAGGCAGAGAGGCTGCAGACAGACGAACAGGCATGCAGACAGATGGACAACTGCACTCGCATTCATTTTTACAGCAGGAAAATCAAACTGCTTTTAATATTATTTATTTATTTCTTTCACACAAGGAACTGGGCTTCCTCTGCAGAGGAAACCTTTTGGACAAATACTAAAAGAGTTTCAAATCCATTTGAAGTCCTGCAGTGAGGTCTGGTGTGTTGGTGTGAACTGGAGTCCTGCCGAGGCTCTGGTGGGTAAGAAAAGAAAACAATCCCATAATGCACCACTAATGCATTTACAGACATGCATGCAGACAGAAAGGCAGGCAGTAGAGACAGGCATGCAAACAGACAGGGAGAGGCAGACATACAGACAGGCATGCAAACAGACAGGGAGAGGCAGACAGGCATGCAAACAAACAGGGAGAGGCAGACATACAGACAGACATGCAAACAGACAGGGAGAGGCAGACAGGCATGCAAACAGACAGGGAGATGCAGACAGGCATGCAAACAGACAGGGAGATGCAGACATACAGACAGGCATGTGTAGGGATGAAAATTGGAATTCATCAATTCAGTCCACGCATTGAGTTGAATCAAAGTTTTAATGAAGAATCACAGCAAGCAACATACAGAGTACTCCGGAGAACAACTTGACACTTTATCAGTATCATAGAAGTTATAAGTTATTTGGTTAAACATTTTATAGTACCCACAGTTTACACATATATCCAATAAGCATAAAGCACGCAGCAAACAATTTATATATGTCCAGTCACAAAACAAACAGGCACATACAGACGTGCAAACTCAAATTTGTTGGTACCCTTACAGCTCATTGAAATAATGCTTCATTCCTCCTGAAAAGTGATGAAATTAAAAGCTATTTTATCATGTATACTTGCATGCCTTTGGTATGTCATAGAATAAAAGCAAAGAAGCTGTGAAAAGAGATGAATTATTGCTTATTCTACAAAGATATTCTAAAATGGCCTGGACACATTTGTTGGTACCCCTTAGAAAAGATAATAAATAATTGGATTATAGAGATATTTCAAACTAATTAGTTTTCTTTAATTAGTATCACACATGTCTCCAATCTTGTAATCAGTCATTCAGCCTATTTAAATGGAGAAAAGTAGTCCCTGTGCTGTTTGGTACCATTGTGTGCACCACACTGAACATGGACCAGAGAAAGCAAAGGAGAGAGTTGTCTGAGGAGATCAGAAAAGAAAATAATAGACGAGCATGGTAAAGGTAAAGGCTACAAGACCATCTCCAAGCAGCTTGATGTTCCTGTGACAACAGTTGCAAATATTATTAAGAAGTTTAAGGTCCATGGAACTGTAGCCAACCTCCTGGGCACGGCCGCAAGAGGAAAAATCGACCCCAGATTGAACAGAAGGATAGTGCGAATGGTAGAAAAAGAACCAAGGATAACTGCCAAAGAGATACAAGCTGAACTCCAAGGTGAAGGTACATCAGTTTCTGATCGCACCATCCGTCGCTTTTTTGAGCGGGGGCTCCATGGAAGAAGACCCAGGAGGACTCCACTTTTGAAAGAAAAACATAAAAGCCAGACTAGAATTTGCTAAAATGCATATTGACAAGCCACAATCCTTCTGGGAGAATGTCCTTTGGACAGATGAGTCAAAACTGGAGCTTTTTGGCAAGTCACATCAGCTCTATGTTCACAGACGAAAAAATGAAGCTTTCAAAGAAAAAGAACACCATACCTACAGTGAAACATGGAGGAGGCTCGGTTATGTTTTGGGGCTGCTTTGCTGCGCCTGGCACAGGGTGCCTTGAATCTGTGCAGGGCACAATGAAATCTCAAGACTATCAAGGCATTCTGGAGCAAAACATACTGCCCAGTGTCAGAAAGCTCTGTCTCAGTCGCAGGTCATGGGTCCTCCAACAGGATAATGACCCAAAACACACAGCTAAAAGCACCCAAGAATGGATAAGAACAAAACATTGGACTATTCTGAAGTGGCCTTCTATGAGTCCTGATCTGAATCCTATCGAACATCTATGGAAAGAGCTGAAACTTGCAGTCTGGAGAAGGCACCCATCAAACCTGAGACAGCTGGAGCAGTTTGCTCAGGAAGAGTGGGCCAAACTACCTGTTAACAGGTGCAGAAGTCTCATTGAGAGCTACAGAAAACGTTTGATTGCAGTGATTGCCTCTAAAGGTTGTGCAACAAAATATTAGGTTAGCGGTCCCATCATTTTTGTCCTTGCCATTTTCATTTGTTTTCTTATTTACAATATTATGTTAATTGGCGGATGCCAATTACTTTTGTCAGTTTCAAGTTATTTCAGAGAAAATTGTGCATTCTTCGTTTTTTGTGGAGGGGTACCAACAAATTTGAGCACGTCTGTATCTCTTTTCACCAATCCCTATTCACAAGCCCACTCCACCCCTGTTGTTTCCCCTCTGTATTATGTTGTTTAAAATTGTTACTTTATATAAGCGTTATCTCTAATCATGTACCGTACCGAGAACAGACAGTTCCATTGTGCTAGAATAGACAGTTTTACTCATGGCATTTGTTAGTGCATATGTTTAACTGTGGGTATTTCAATAATCAGGTCCCTACACATGCAAACAGACAGGGAGAGGCAGACATACAGACAGGCATGCAAACAGACAGGGAGGTCAGAAGCCCTTTGCTGGACTCTCCATCATGAAAAACAGATCTTTACTGATCTTTAACCACCCATCACAGTCCATGGTCTTTGGGACACAGATTTTCCGAGGCCTGGCCCCACCACGACAACTGACTTATCTCCCTTTAAGACTCCAGCCCAATTCTATTTTCCTGTTGTTTTTGCTGCATATTTGTGTCCAACCTTTGATGTTCCTGGTTTGTGTTCTGAATGATTTTCATCTTCACTCAAATCAGAAGAACTAACTGCTGATGAGTTCAACTTCATTTGTTTTCTAAGTTTGTGAAGATCTTTTTCCTCACATAGGGTCGGTCAGCTTCCCTCAGGTGAATTACAGTGATTTTGTTTTTGGAATAACTTTTCAAAGCAATACTGTCTCCTAGAACAGGCAAGTGCCTCCCTAAAGTCTCATACTCCAAAACAGTTGAAGCATCTATCTGTAAAAATAAATAAACGCATACTCATAACACCATTAAGAAAAATCAAACAGACCACAGTAATGTTTGTTTATTGTTTTGTAAATTGAGTCTTTTATTTGAGCAGTTGAACAACTGTCTCTGAAATATGTTTTGATTGTACAACATTTGAAGAGAGGAAAATGAGGAATAATCTCAAATACAGACCCTTCATGCAAACCTTTCCAATTATTGGGCAAACAGAGAAGAATGTTTCCATTGGTTTATTTCTTCAGCAGAACATTCAGTATTAATTTGTATATTCCTGTGTTCTTCAGTGTCCACCTGAATCTCTCTAGCGACGAGCGTTGTCACTGTCTTAGTCAGTTAGCCCATTGGTATTTGTGCACTAAATCTCAGTCTGCTGTACCGTTTTTGCAATTGAAGTCGTCAATTCCATTTTTTTTTTAAATTTGGAATGTCATATCATTTTTACCCCTTTTTCTCCCAATTTGGATTTCCAATTGTTTTTAAGAACTTGTCTCAGCGCTGCAACTTCCCTTATGAACTCGGGAGAGGGCGAAGACAAGCATGCGGTCAGCCGACCTCCTCTTTTCACACTGCGAGCCGGCGGCAGCTAACCAGAACTATTGCGTTTTTGAGGAAATGCAGTTCCTCCAGCAATTCGCTATAACTTGCAGGCGCCCGGCCACCACAGGGGTCGCCGGTGCACGGTGAGACAAGGATTACCCTGCCGACCTAGTCCCTCCAAACCCGGGCGGTGCTCAGTCAATTGTGCGCCACCCCCTCGAGGTGCCTGTCGATATGAGGGCCTCCTCCAGTCTTTGGAGGTGCAGGAAACAATTGAAAACCTGGTTATTTAGCAGAGCATTTACGCAATTAGATTTGGTGATATAGCTGATGAATGACAGGATAAATCTGGATCACAATGAGATGTATTTCTGTTTTATTTTAGTTGATGTTTTTAGTATATTATTGTTTTTATACATGTGAGTTTTGTACAGTGCTGCGATGCCTGGTGGCGAGTGGTGCATTAGAAATCTTTTTAATAAAATAAAGTGTATTTGCATCTCGCTGTCTGCAGAACCGTTTTTGCAGATGAAGCTCATCCATTCTGTTTTGATTTGGTGCAAGGAAGGGTCATGATCAAGAAAGCCACGGAAGAAACGCAGTTCCGCCAGCTACTCACTGTGAAACACTGAGCGGCCAGGATTGTGAAAGTGGAGTCCCTCCAGCTCACAGACACTGCAATATTTATTGTAAAACACAGCTCAGAGGAAAGGCTTGTCACCTCATCTAACACAGCGGCTCATCTCTGTCTTTCTGTCTGCCACACCTGTCTGTAAATGCGTTAGTGGTGCATTATTGGATTGGTTTCTTTAGCCCTGGGCCACTTGGCTAATTAATGTATCTGTATAGATTCTCTGAGGGTCTTCAATGCGTTCTTTTAATGTTTCAGCTTTTCTCAGTTATCAAAACAGGTAACACAAACACCAACACATCTGCAAAACCAGTCACACACACACAGTGCAAAACCCTTAACAAGATTTACAACTCTGTTGATATGCTAACACGCGCAAATCTGAGTGATTCTTCATCCAAATGCAGACATTTCCAGCAGACAGCTAGTGGATTGCAGATTGTTACACTGGAACCATTATAACTAACCCTAACCCCTGAACAGACAGCTACTCCACTGGATTGCAGATTGTTACACTGGAACCATTATAACTAACCCTAACCCCTGAAAAGACAGCTACTCCACTGGATTGCAGATTGTTACACTGGAACCATTATAACTAACCCTAACCCTGAACAGACAGCTACACCACTGGATTGCAGATTGTTACACTGGAACCATTATAACTAACCCCTAACCCCTGAACAGACAGCTACTCCACTGGATTGCAGATTGTTACACTGGAACCATTATAACTAACCCTAACCCCTGAACAGACAGCTACTCCACTGGATTGCAGATTGTTACACTGGAACCATTATAACTAACCCTAACCCTGAACAGACAGCTACTCCACTGGATTGCAGATTGTTTACACTGGAACCATTATAACTAACCCTAACCCCTGAAAAGACAGCTACTCCACTGGATTGCAGATTGTTACACTGGAACCATTATAACTAACCCTAACCCCTGAACAGACAGCTACTCCACTGGATTGCAGATTGTTACACTGGAACCATTATAACTAACCCTAACCCCTGAACAGACAGCTACTCCACTGGATTGCAGATTGTTACACTGGAACCATTATAACTAACCCTAACCCTGAACAGACAGCTACTCCACTGGATTGCAGATTGTTACACTGGAACCATTATAACTAACCCTAACCCCTGAACAGACAGCTACACCAGCTGATTGCAGATTGTTACACTGGAACCATAATAAATAAAAAAAAAACCCGGATAGAGTGTCTCCTCAGGGAATGTGGTTTGGAATCTGTGCAGGAGGGTCATTGTGTCTCCAGAGACTCCATAAAATGACAGAGTGCCGGCATTACCGTCCAGATAACTCCTATTCTGGGGGGCAGGGGACAGTTATTGCAGTTTGATTGTCATTGTTCCAGGCAGAGCAACTGGAACCAGAGCAGAGCAAGCTCCAGGAGACAGGAAAGATCCACTCCTTTCCTGCTTATTCCTTTATATGTGACTCTATATCAACCCCTCCCCACTCCACTCAATCTCCCCTGTAGCAGTGAGGCCCAGACAAACCCTCTCTGCAGAGCATTTGGGGACAGTGGTCAAATCTCTCTGGGTGATCAGGATATGGCTGCAGCTCTCCCCACCCGTATGTCACCTTTCTGTTCCTTCAGACAGACAGAGGTTTCTATTCGCTGTATTGGGGTCCAGTGTGAGGCGACAGGAATCTGATTGAAGAGAAGAGGAGGGTTAGAGAGAGAGACGATTAGAAAAAGAGGGAGAGATGTGCTGTGAAATGAATGGGTAACGGGCAAGAAATAAACAAATAATAATTATAAAGAGGAAGCTTTGTTTTTATATTTCAATTTTTGAATTACCGACAGAGAGAGAAGGAGATGGAGAGGCAGAGAGAGAGGGAGGGAGAGTGGAAGAGGGAGGGGCAAGAGGGAAGCTAGACAGACAGGATTATTTAAAATTGAATTTTTTAGTTTAAAAGAGAAAAGAAAGAGGGGAAGGAGGGAAGGAAGGAGAAAGGGAGGAATGGAGGGGGGGAGAGGAATGGAGGCAGGAAGGGACAGACGAATAGAGCGAGGGAGGGAGGGGGCAGTCAGGGTTTCTGCATGTATTCATCTGTCCCAATCCTTGTTGGAGAGGAGTGTATATTAATGGGGTCACAGTTACAGTTAATAAATAAGCAGAAGAATTGCTGCTGCTGTCCTCAAGCTGCACCCCTCCCTGTTCTGTAGTGTCAGCTCTTCTCAAAATGGAGGGGCGCATCTTTCAATCAAATGTTTCAGTGGAAACAGAATTCTTACATTTTAAAACTCAGCTCTGCTCCTGGGCTCTGGAGGCTGCAGACTGTGAACTGTAACTTCATTCACTGGGTAGAAAAGAGAGGGAAATGGAATTGAAAGTTTCGAGTGAATCCAGAACATCATGTGAGTTCAAACAGCAATCACACACGCTGGGAGTTTGTGTAACTGAAGAAGAAGAAGGTGTCAGGACAGTACAGTGTGTAATTATGCAGCACATGTCTGTGACTCTCTGGCAACACAACTCATCTGCGTGATCATTTACTGCAATGGCAGCATACAAAACTGCAGAAGAAGTCTGTCATGAGATTAGTGTCAGAGGGACGCAGGTACCCCAGAAGACTGAGTAAGCAAGTCTGAGGGCAATGCAGTGCTCCTCCCCTCCCCCTTTCCTCCTCCCCTCTCCTTTTCCTCCACCCCTCCCCTTCTCCACCCCTCACGTCCTGCTATAATGAATTAAAGTCATTAGTATAACTTCCAGCTGGGACGTTCCTCTTCATTGCTGTTTTTTCTCCTGACAGGCAGCTTGGATTCCCCTGCCTCTTTCTCCAGCTTCTTCTCACTGTAAAACCAAGTATTTAACCATTAAACAAACATTTAAATCAAATGCCTGCATGCGACAGATAATAAACACAATGTAAACTGCTCAACACCTTTGTTGACAGCACATCTTAACCGTCTCCTCTTTCAAAAGGATTTTAAAGGATTTGAATGAGCAAGACATCTCAGCGGTGTGTCAGGAGACCACATGCTGTCCTTGTGCCGGTAGGGCTGGCAATGGGAAGTTCTGTTGCTGGATAATTTCACTTCACTAGTCAACCCGCTCACTGAGTACATTGGTATCTGCAGCCTCCCTTCCTTTGGTGTAATAATGGTTTGCTTTTCAACGTGCTGGAATACAGTCTGTACCTCTTCCACTGAAAACAATGCAGACACATGTATTAATCATTATACTAGAATACAGTCTGTACCTCTTCCACTGTAAACAATACAGACACATGTATTAACCGTTATACTAGAATACAGTCTGCACCTCTTCCACTGTAAACAATACAGACACGTGTATTAATCATTATACTAGAATACAGTCTGTACCTCTTCCACTGTAAACAATACAGACACGTGTATTAATCATTATACTAGAATACAGTCTGTACCTCTTCCACTGTAAACAATACAGACACATGTATTAACCGTTATACTAGAATACAGTCTGCACCTCTTCCACTGTAAACAATACAGACACATGTATTAACCGTTATACTAGAATACAGTCTGCACCTCTTCCACTGTAAACAATACAGACACATGTATTAATCGTCATACTAGAATACAGTCTGTACCTCTTCCACTGTAAACAATACAGACACATGTATTAATCATTATACTAGAATACAGTCTGTACCTCTTCCACTGTAAACAATACAGACACGTGTATTAATCATTATACTAGAATACAGTGTGCACCTCTTCCACAGTAAACAATACAGACACATGTATTAATCATTATACTAGAATACAGTGTGCACCTCTTCCACTGTAAACAATACAGACACACGTATTAATCATTATACTAGAATACAGTCTGCACCTCTTCCACTGTAAACAATACAGACACACGTATTAATCATTATACTAGAATACAGTCTGTACCTCTTCCACTGTAAACAATACAGACACACGTATTAATCATTATACTAGAATACAGTCTGCACCTCTTCCACTGTAAACAATACAGACACATGTATTAATCGTCATACTAGAATACAGTCTGCACCTCTTCCACTGTAAACAATACAGACACATGTATTAATCATTATACTAGATTAGAAGTTATGGAATACAAAATGATCAAACATTGGCAAGAAAATAGACACAGTAAAAAACATGATGATTCTTCTGTCTTTCAATAGCAGAGTCTTTGAATATTAACACTTTAACAGCAAGCATTCAATGTTCAGTCTGACAATTCCATATATTAGATATATATTATAATCAACTGCTCTCTTACTTCTCCAATGTTCTGACCAGGCTGCTTAACTGGTACAGTAAATGGGTTCACTTTCACATCAACCTGTTGTGGTGATTTTGACTAACTCCCCCTTGCAGAAGTCCTCAATATGGTGTTGAAGTTGAGACACAGCTTTCCTCACAGCCTCAAAAAGAGACGTCTGGATTGACAGTAACGCTGGGGAAGACTGCAGCCCGGGGGGACACAGAGTGACTGAAAATTCTACTACAGGAAAGTGGAGAAAATGAGTTTTCAGTGAAACAGAATGGGCTCCAAAACATTGCTGGGTTGAGGGGGGAAAGCAAGGATTCATTCATTTGGAGAGAGATCTGTCCGAAACCAGCGTCCCCCTCAGTTCTGTGCTTGAGATTGTTCTAGCAAGCAGTGATGTCACCTGTAGAAAATGGACGTGATCCTTGGTCTCTGAAAGCTGTTTCAGGTCAGCGTTTCTCCTCCTCAGCTCAGCAATCTCCTGCTCCAGTTTCTTCATGATCCCTTCAGCCTGATTCACTGTAGCCTTCTCCTGAGCTCCAATCAGCTCCGTCACCTCAGAGCGGATCTTCTCAATGGATCGGATCAGCTGAGTAAAGATCTTCTCACTTTCCTGGATTTCTCTGTGAAGATCTCCGAGTGAAAGAACACAGCAGACAGGGAGGCAGCAGATTTACAATGGAGATCAAAATCACATGAAGCAGCCTGTCCAGTAAACTTCTAGAGATGTCTTCCAGTCCATTTCTCAAAATACTGTAAATATGTAGAAGTGTAGAATACTGCTGTTGAATGGCACATTGGAAGACATTTGGATTGTGCATTTACAAAGCAAATTATTTTGTGAAAGAATATCTCTCTTCCATTTCAAAATGTTCTGTATCTGCGTCTTTCAGAATATGCACATTTTTTCACCAATTTTTCTGGCACTGTTTCAGTCTTTCCATGTTCAATATTTTTTTTTAATTCTCTCATCTCTGGTGAGGAGGACCTTTCATGTCTCCATGTTTTTTCTCTTCTTTTACAAGAGAACGCTGTTGTTTTAATAGTATTGGGACGACCACGGGTTCCCGTAGGCGAGGCGACCTCACAGCTGGAGGCTGGGATCGAACCCGGCACCCTCCGCACTGCAACACAGCACCGACACCGCTGTACAAAAGAGCCGGTGCTCCACTGCTAGTTGTTTATTGATTACAGATAAAAGCCAGCTAAAACAGTTGTTTAATACAGTCCATTGTTGGGTGAGAATTGTGGTCACTGGATATGTTAGATAGGTAGTCCCTTTTCAATCCAGGTAAATAAAAGCACAGATATCATTGGGAGGAATTTAAAGTGGTCACTTACACCAGGTGGATGTCTCTAATTAAAGCTGAAAGTCACATGAGCAGGTTGGACTGTATTCAAGTATCCAGCTGTTGAAATGTGAGTGAATGTTGGCTAACCCTCTTGTCAATACCCACTTTCAGTGACTCCACAGTCTGTTTCAGCTCCTCCAATTCTTGCAGTCTCTCCTGGATTCTCAGCTCTAGTTGCGTCTGCTTCTCTCCCAGCTTCTCCTGTGTAGAAACACAATGACAGTGACATTGCTTTTCTCATTATTTTTACCCAATTTCCTCCCCAATTTGGAAAATCCAATTGTTTTTAAGACCTTGTCTCAGCGCTGCTGCAACTTCCCGTTTCGACTTGGGAGTGATGAAGACTATTCATGCTCAAGCGTCCTTCGAAACGCACGCTGTCAGCCGTCCCTCTTCTTTTCACACTGCGAGGCGACAACAGCTAACCAGACCTATCGCGGAGAAAACGCAGTTCCGCCAACTACTCGCTGCCAACTCGCAGGTGCCCGGCTGCCATAGGGGTCACTGGTGCGCAGAGGTGAGACAAGGATTACCCTGCCGACCTAATCCCTCCCAACCCGTGCGGCGCTCAGCCAATTGTGCGCCGCCCCCTCGAGACGATCGGTGATGGCATAGCCTGGATTGGAACCAGTGATCTCCAGGCTATAGGGCACACCCCGCACATCGATGAAGTGCCTTAGCTGGATGCGCCACTCGGGAGCCCCATGAGACACTTATTTCATATTTTTTTCTTTTATACTAAACTCTATTAAAACGTAATGAAAACAGCAGATTTATTTGTGTAATAATATCAGTGAAGAAAATTAAACATGTAGAAGAATTGGCTGCACACTGTGAAGTGGCAAGAAAACCTTATAATCCCATCAACCTTATAATGTTAAAGTATAATTTATGGCATTGTGTTTAATGTACATAAAATCAATATCTCTTTAAACACAATTCATAAACTGAGTTAATACAAGAAGCTCAACCTATAGAAAACATGTTCATCCTAATTCTTTGTTAAATCCTTCAGGCTGTAAGCTGCTGTATAAAATACAAAATCCTTATCAATTCACATTGGCATGGGAGATTACACCGTGTAACAATTTTTTTTTTTTTTTTTTTCCTGGGTATTAAGTGTTATTTCCTAATTGCTTATGCCTCAAAAGTATAGAAAATGGCTATTATTCCCCACAAACTTTGCTTTTGTGACCAGGACAGTGATATTTTGAAATTTACCTACTTTCCAGAACATTCCAGATAGATTCAGTGCTGAGTAAACTTGGAGTAACTTCTAGAGCTTTCCAGTAATATAAATAGTAGTATAAATACAGGGCCTTAAGCCCACCAGTTCAGTTTAGTTCCAGCTGCCTAAGTGGATACATATCTGCATTTTCTGAGATGGCATCAAGGTCATAGGAGACTTCAAAATGGTGGCATTCCTGATGGGTCTCAAAGGCGGTTTACCAAGTTTCCCTGCTATCTTTGCCTTTGGGACAGCAGGGACACCAAGGCGCACTACCATAGGCGGGACTGGCCACAGCGGACCGAGTTCTCTGTGGGGAGGAACAACGTCAAGTGGGAGCCACTGGTGGACCCCGGAAGGTGCTGATGCCACCACTGCACATCAAATTGGGCCTTATGAAACAATTTGTCAGAGCTCTAGATAAAAAGTCGGCAGCCTTCAAGTACCTTCAAGACTTCTTCCCTAAGCTGTCTGAGGCAAAGGTCAAAGCCGGTGTCTTCGCCGGACCACAGATAAAGAAGATCCTGGGTGCAATGAATTCCCAAGAAGCTCACTAGTAAGGAGAAAAGCGGCTTGGAACAGCTTTGTTGCAGTGGTTCGGGGCTTCCTGGGCAATCACAAGGCCGAAAACTATGTGGAGCTGGTTGAGACTCTGGTGAAGAACTACGGCACAATGGGCTGTAGGATGTCCCTCAAAGTCCATATCCTTGATGCTCATCTTGATAAATTCAAGGAGAACATGGGAGCGTACTCGGAGGAGCAAGGCGAGTGCTTCCACCAGGATATACTGGACTTTGAACGCCGCTACCAAGGACAGTATAACGAGAACTTGATGGGAGACTACATTTGGGGGCTGATTCGTGAAAGTGATTTACAGTATAATCGTAAATCTTGAAAAACTACTCACTTCTAAATCTTTTGTAGTCATTTTTGTATTACTTTAGTATAAATACATGTTAATTTGGATTCATATGTTGTTTTTTTCTGACTTTATGTGAACGAAAAGACACAAATTCGCCCGTTTTCTCATTGGAAATAGGTAAATTTCAAAATATCACTGTCCTGGTCACAAAAGCAAAGTTTGTGGGGAATAATAGCCATTTTCTATACTTTTGAGGCATAAGCAATTAGGAGATAACACTTACTACCCAGGAACAAAAATTGTGTTACGTAGTGTTATTATTCATTACTGGAGATTACATTATCAATTCACATTGGCATGGGAGATTATTATTCATTACTGGTGATTAGATTATCAATTCACACTGACATTGGAGATTATTATTATTATTATTCATTACTGGTGATTAGATTATCAATTCACACTGACATTGGAGATTATTATTATTATTATTCATTACTGGTGATTAGATTATCAATTCACACTGACATTGGAGATTATTATTATTATTATTCATTACTGGAGATTACATTATCAATTCACACTGACATTGGAGATTATTATTATTATTATTCATTATTTGAGATTACATTATCAATTCACACTGACATTGGAGATTATTATTATTATTATTCATTACTGGTGATTAGATTATCAATTCACATTGACATTGGAGATTATTATTATTATTATTCATTATTGGAGATTACATTATCAATTCACACTGACATTGGAGATTATTATTATTATTATTCATTATTGGAGATTACATTATCAATTCACACTGACATTGGAGATTATTATTATTATTATTCATTATTGGAGATTACATTATCAATTCACATTGACATTGGAGATTATTATTATTATTATTATTCATTATTGGAGATTGGAGATGACGTTATCGATTGACATTGTTTAAAAAATTGTTTGTCATCTACTTGACAATATTATAATACTAATAACATGGAGGAAAAGAAAGTTACTGGTTTTAACAAAGTGAAAAAAGAAAACGGCACTATTATTATTATATTTAGCAGACACCTTTACCCAAGGCGACTTACAGAGACTAGGGTGTGTGAACTATGCATCAGCTGCAGAGTCACTTACAACTACGTCTCACCCGAAAGATGGAGCACAAGGAGGTTAAGTGACTTGCTCAGGGTCACACAATGAGTCAGTGGCTGAGGTGGGATTTGAACCGGGGACCTCCTGGTTACAAGCCCTTTTCTTTAACCACTGGACCACACAGCCTCCTGTAACTATTGTTTACAGTCCCGATACAACAGTTCTAGCAGGCTGAGCGGTTGGTAACAACATGGTGCCTTGGCTGCTGAGTTAAGTCATGAAACAGATTGACCAATCACTTGCGGCCGTTCACCAAACTCTAAACGGCTCTTCCCCACCGCTTCCCATTTCTAAGCAGACATGTTAAATATCCCTTATCTTCTATGATAGTTGTAAACAAACTCTTACCTGTCTCCCCAGTCCTTTCTTTCTCAGCTGAGACTGTATCATGGCTCTTGTGTTCCTTGTCTGTACACAACACACAAATACACGTCTGATCAGTTCTGCACACCTCCAAAACCTTCTGGTGTTCGGCACAAAGCCTGGGCGTGTCTACGTCACATCTAGAGAGAGTCTTGAGAGGGACGGCTGAGGCATATCCCTCTCGGCCTAGCTGCAGCCATACATACTTGCTGCTGAGCAGCACAGTGTGAGAGGGTAGGGGTGGAGGGGAGAGAGTGGGGGACTGGACTGGAGTTCGAGAATGACATTGTTTTTTTTTAAGATTTCTATATTTTTTTTATTATTTACAATTGTAACTTGTTTGTACAAAACTCTCCTGTTCCATATACTCACAAATTCAGAACTCTCTGGTTGACTACGCAAGTTAAGAATTATATTTTGTGAATTGTCTTGAAAACTAGAAAAACCTGATTTATTTGCCCTAAATTTTTATAATTCTTTGCCAAGAAACTAGACTAGGACCAAATGAAAACTTTGACCCACCCACTAATCGCAAATTACAAACCCAGCAGTATTAATGGCAGTGGGTTCCCTCTGGGGTAGAAGGAATAACCTTTTGACAAAGATGGCATCAGTACCAGGTTTGTAATTTGTAATTAGCAGTGGGTCAAAGTTTTGATTTAGTCCAGGCCAAAATTGTTTTTGCTGCAATTGGAAAGTGTGCTGCAAAATATCACCAGCTGTTTAACAAACATTTCAATAAACTCTAGATGAAATATCAAAAGTCGCACAATCATCAAATCAAATAAAACATTTTTGTTTAACGTCATAAAACTCTACAGAATATATACCGTACACACGGTCGCAAAGTGAACATTGTAATGAAACTACAGAATATATTTACATTACAGAGTCACAAAGGCAGAGACAGGGAGAGGTTTCACAAGAAATGAAACTCTGTGAGTGTCATGTGAAGCACTAGGAGGTGTGGTTTTGCACAGAGTTCAGAGTAATGAATGCAGGCTGATAAACAGAAACCATGTGAGTGGGACGGGGGAGGAGAGAATGAATGAACAGCTGTTCCACACAGAATCCTTTATTAACCTCTTCAGTGCCTGATGGACACGTGGAACAGGGAGGGGTGCAGCTTGAGGACAGCAGCAGCAATTCTTCTGCTTAATTATTAGTAACTGTGACCCCATTAATATAAACTCCCCTCCAGTAAGTATTGGGACAGATATATTTATGCAGACAGGGGGAGGGACAGTTGTTCCCCATTTTCCCTAAACTCAGACCTTTTTCTCCCTAAATATCTTGTTATCCCTGAATAGATAAACTTCTCATCTTTTAACTCCTTCAGTGGCATGCAGTTAGCTGGCACTCTTCTGGCCCTATGGAGGAATGTTGCATATCCAGCTCTTCCGGGTGTCCTATGAAAGCCACTGTAGTTTTTCTTTTATCATCATTCAAAACAGCTTGAATAGGCAGCGACCCGTCTTGTAGAAAATGGGCCATAGATGATTGGGAGCTGTAACATTTTCTGGTTGTTTTATTGCTTCAAAATGCACTGCAAAAAATTGATTAGACTGGATTGTATATGTGGCACCCAATTGTATCTGTATTTGCACATCATATCTTCTCCACTCTGTGTTGTATTCTGCTATTGCTCTTAAACAGAACTAGATTTAATGGGTCTTGTACTTGAATTTGCTCTTAAATGTAACTGTAGTTACTGAATTTTGAAATTCAATTTTAAGAAGTCACTCTAACATATCCATTCATTTACTCTACTGTGCACTTCCTATTATTTGAATTTCCTTTTAACAGTAATTGCATTCATGTATCTGGCACGAGTTATTGAAGGTGCTCCAGAGGATTTACCTTTAGGGTTATTGGACCTTTCACATCACCACTGAAAATGATCTTCCCCTCTTTTTTTGATATCTACAAATTTTCCAATTCCATTCTCTTCAAGACACGCTAAATAATTTTGCATAAAATCCTCTCTCGACTTGTTTTACAATATGTATCATTCTCTGCACACATCGTCCAGACTCCATCGCAAAAGAGTCTTCAAGTGTGGAGATACAGAAACATTCCATCATCTCACTAAAGGGGGAAAAACATGTTAGTCATCTACTCAGTGATGTGTCTCTTTCAGTAACAAATCAATCAAAAGGTTGAATTTTTACACTACTTAAAAGAAATATTCTGGCATAGATCACATAATGCTTAAACCTGCATTCCAGGCTCATAACTCTTAAACCTGCCTTCCAGGCTCATAACTCTTAAACCTGCCTTCCAGACTCATAACTCTTAAACCTGCCTTCCAGGCTCATAACTCTTAAACCTGCCTTCCAGGCTCATAACTCTTAAACCTGCCTTCCAGGCTCATAACTCTTAAACCTGCCTTCCAGGCTCGTAACTCTTAAACCTGCCTTCCAGGCTCGTAACTCTTAAACCTGCCTTCCAGGCTCGTAACTCTTAAACCTGCCTTCCAGGCTCGTAACTCTTAAACCTGCCTTCCAGGCTCGTAACTCTTAAACCTGCCTTCCAGGCTCATAACTTTAAACCTGCCTTCCAGGCTCGTAACTCTTAAACCTGCCTTCCAGGCTCGTAACTCTTAAACCTGCCTTCCAGGCTCATAACTCTTAAACCTGCCTTCCAGACTCATAACTCTTAAACCTGCCTTCCAGGCTGATCACTATGTAACACAATTTTTGTTCCTGGGTAGTAAGTGTTATTTCCTAATTGCTTATGCCTCAAAAGTATAGAAAATGGCTATTATTCCCCACAAACTTTGCTTTTGTGACCAGGACAGTCATATTTTGAAATTTACCTATTTCCAATGAGAAAACGGGCGAATTTGTGTCTTTTCGTTCACATAAAGTCAGAAAAAAAAAACATATGAATCCAAATTAACATGTATTTATACTAAAGTAATACAAAATGACTATAAAAGATTTAGAATTGAGTAGTTTTTTTCGAGATTTACGATTATACTGTAAATCACTTTCACGAAATCAGCCCCCAAATGTAGTCTCCCATCATGTTCTCAAGTATACTGTCCTTGGTAGCGCGTTCAAAGTCCAGTATATCCTGGTGGAAGCGCCGCCTTGCTCCTCCCGAGTACGCTCCCATGTTCTCCTTGAATTTATCAAGATGAGCATCAAGGATATGGACTTTGAGGGACATCCTACAGCCCATTGTGCCGTAGTTCTTCACCAGAGTCTCAACCAGCTCCACATAGTTTTCGGCCTTGTGATTGCCCAGGAAGCCCCGAACCACTGCGACAAAGCTGTTCCAAGCCGCTTTCTCCTTACTAGTGAGCTTCTTGGGAATTCATTGCACTCCAGGATCTTCTTTATCTGTGGTCCGACGAAGACACCGGCTTTGACCTTTGCCTCAGACAGCTTAGGGAAGAAGTCTTGAAAGGTACTTGAAGGCTGCCGACTCCTTATCTAGAGCTCTGACAAATTGTTTCATAAGACCCAATTTGATGTGCAGTGGTGGCATCAGCACCTTCCGGGGTCCACCAGTGGCTCCCACTTGATGTTGTTCCTCCCCACAGAGAACTCGGTCCGCTGTGGCCAGTCCCGCCTGTGGTGATGATGCCTTGGTGTCCCTGCTGTCCCAAAGGCAAAGATAGCAGGGAAACTTGGTAAAACCGCCTTGGAGACCCATCAGGAATGCCACCATTTTGAAGTCTCCTATGACCTTGATGCCATCTCAGAAAAAATGCAGATATGTATCCACTTAGGCAGCTGGAACTAAACTGAACTGGTGGGCTTAAGGCCCCTGTATTTATACTACTATTTATATTACTGGAAAGTTCTAGAAAGTTCTAGAAGTTACTCCAAGTTTACTCAGCACTGAATCTATCTGGAATGTTCTGGAAAATAGGTAAATTTCAAAATATCACTGTCCTGGTCACAAAAGCAAAGTTTGTGGGGAATAATAGCCATTTTCTAGACTTTTGAGGCATAAGCAATTAGGAAATAACACTTACTACCTAGGAACAAAAAAAAAATTGTTACAAAGTGTTTCCTTGTTGCTCTGTCCTACATCACTGTTATTATTCATGTTCCAATCAGTCTGCTGCTACACAGACTGCAGGTCGCATTCAAAAATTACCATGTTGTCATTAGTCAAAGTTGAAACGGGTCGCTTTTCATTTTTTCGTTTTGCAGGTGGGTCTTTGGGTTAAAAAGGTTGAAAACCACTGATTTAAACTAAAGTAAAATGTTTGTGCATTTCTTAACCTTCAATAAATACATTAAGAAAACAATTCATACCCACTACAGTTGTTGCTGACTCTATTTCAGATGATACTGTAGCGGCGGTTCCCGCAGGACTGCAGAGTGGGACTTGTGTGTGCTGCATTGAACTGCTGGAGGGCGGGGTTGCGTTGTAAATGATTGTGTTTTGTGCAGTGTCTTGTACAGTCTGTCTGTGTGCTGTGGTCTGTTTACGAACAGGTCCACTCAAAAAAGTCTTTCATGCCTTCTCCTGTATTTAAGCAGCAGCCTGCAAGCTGCTTGCGAGCGAGTGCTGAATGAGTGGCAGCGAGAGCAAGACCTATCCAGAGCTCTGATCTATCTATCCATTTGTTCCCTTCCCTTTTTGAATTTCAAGAAGCAAGTGTGTGTGTGTGGGGGGGGTTATTAAAAAAATACTCTGGTACATTTTGACACATGCTACGTTACAACATTACATTTTCCTCAAGACATTAAGCAGCTTTAACTACAATAATATACATAATATTATTAGCAGTGTGGAGTAGTGGGGTAGCAGTGTGGAGTAGTGGTTAGGGGTCTGGACTCTTGACTAGAGGGTCGTGGGTTCAATCCCAGGTGGGGGACACTGCTGCTGTACCCTTGAGCAAGGTACTTTACCTAGATTGCTCCAGTAAAAACCCAACAGTATAAATGGGGAATTGTATGTAAAAAAGAATGTAATTGTATGTAAAAATAATGTGATATCTTGTAACAATTGTAAGTCGCCCTGGATAAGGGTGTCTGCTAAGAAATAAATAATAATAATAATAACATAATAAGAATGGTTTGTACTTACTGCCCACTCTCATGCGATTAAAAAAAAAACTGAATAAGGAACTGTTGAAACAATTGAAACAGTCGAATTAAGCAAGTTGTTCATTCAATTGAGGGTTTGTAATGGGAGGACGACGAGGAAACGGAGGCCAAAACAGAAAATGCAGTTTAAACAAAGAGGTTTATTTAACAAAACACAATGAAAACCACAGCACAGTTACCTCCTTTGTTCCCCAGCTCCTCTTAATGAGGAGCAGAGGCCTCCTTTTATATCAGGTGGCTGGGTGTTGATTGATTGTTAATTATCCAATCAACCCCAGCCACCTGAACACAATAACCCCTAGCAGTAGGAGGATTAACCCTTTCCCTGCCTATTATTTACACAAGCAGAGCTTGTTCTGCCACAGAGCTTAATTAAGTGAGAACTTGATTGGAACAAAAACCAGCAGGGCAGCGGAGGCTCCAGGACAGGTTTGGGAACCACTGAATCAGAAAATCAAGCAATATTTTTAAAATACGCCAAGATTCTCTCCTGTGTGAATGCGCTGGTGTCTTTTAAGATGTCCTAGCCGAGTGAAGCACCTCCCACATTCATTACAATGGTACGGTTTCTCTCCTGTGTGAATGCGCTGGTGTCTTAAGCTCTGATAAACAACTGAAACTCTTCCCACACTCAGCACAAGGAACTCGGGTCCCCCCTGTGCATTTTCCCTTGTGAGTTTTGAAAGTGTCTTTTGGCCAGTATCTCCTCCCACCTCTCCCCAGAGTAAGCGCTTATCTGTCTTGTAAGAAATTAATTTTAACTGTACAAGGTCTCAGTTTTATTGCAATCCCTTCTTGGGGAATCCCTGTCTGTTTCTTGAGTTGTGGTGTGACACTGGAAGAGTTCCTGCCTGGGGGTGATGGAGAGGAGTTGTGTTCTTCATCTACTTTAGAAATGAAAGAAATAAGAGATAAAAGTTATTGCACAGCATTCTTTCACATTCAAACTTCTGCAGGGCTTCCTGTCATAACCATGACTAACTCCTAGTGTGAAACCTGCTCACTGTATAATTGGACAAAACAATGAAATCCACATGCAGTGTAATAAAATGTTTTTAAAATCTCTAAAACTATAATCTTGTCCTTTGAGATCCTGAATCCTGGGATTTGTTTTATGCAATTTTGTTCAGACACAGTCTGTGTCTTTAGACCTTACAGAAGTACTGGAGGACACTCCAGTTAATATTACTAGTGACTGATCACAACCCTATTCAATCAGATTTTCTGGGAAGTGAATGAAAAAGATCAGGTTCAGGCACAAGCAGTAACTCTTCCCACCTTTCACAGGAGCAGGCGAGGAGGTGTTGAATCTGTCCTGGGTTCCTGAACTGTTCACAGAGTGCTCAGTCTCTTCACTCTCCAGAGGAAGCACTTGTCCGTCTTGCTCTGCATTCTCTTCCTGGGGTGTCGTCTCTCTCCGTCTCTTCTGTTTCTTGACCCGTGGTTCAGCAGTGGAAGAGTTTCTGCCCGGGGGTGATGGAGTAGAGTCGTGTTCTTCATCTACTTTTAAGAGAGAAAAGCCAAAATATTGTTACAAATCTAATTAATGTTTATTTCCGGGTGTCACCAGCACCTCGGAGATACTCAATTTCACCAACATTAAGCCGAGATTTTCACATGAAAATTTCAAGGACTTTTCAAGGACAATTAAGGACCATTGTAAGAATTTAAGGCCCTAATTTAAGGAGTTTAATAAATTCCAGTCAGTGAAGTCATATAACCAACTCTAAAAACAATGCTTTAGTATAGGAAAAAATCTAATTATTAAAATTCATTAGCAAAAATCTAAATTAAGCTCATCTTTCAGGTATAATCAGAATATATTTAACAAAGCTAAAAAAAATTGCAGAAATATTTTGACTGCAGACAGTTGTCTTGAACACTTTAACAATAACTTAGGTAAGTTTAAAAAAAAAAAAACTGAAATGTGTAGAACGTTCCTGTAAAATCAACTTGTGATAGCTCAGTTACTGTAAAGTACTTTGCAAAAATGAGCACAGCATCACTGATCCCAGCTCTGGGTTAAGCCCCTAATCCTTACTTGGCGTTGTTAACTAAACTACAGAAAGTGTACGAGATTATTTACATTTCAATGATTTTACCATTTCTTTTTTTTTTTTTACCCCATTTTCTCCCAATTTGGAATATCCAATTATTTTTAAGACCTTGTCTCAGCGCTGCTGCAACTTCCCGTTCGACTTGGGAGGACGAAGACTCATCATGCGTCCTCCTCCCAAACGCATGCTGTCAGCCGTCCCTTCTTTTCACACTGCGAGCCGCCAGCTTAGCCAACCAGAACTATCACGCTGTCGGAGGAAACGCAGTTCTAAACTCGCAGGCGCCCTGCCACCACAGGGGTCGCTGGTGCATGATGAGACAAGGATTACCCTGCCTACCTGATCCCTCCCAACCCGGCGGCCCCTCGCCAATGTGTGCCGCCCCCTCGAAGCTCCCGTCCACGATCGACGATGGCATAGCCTGGATTTGAACCAGCGGTGATCTCCAGGCTATGAGGCACATCCGCACTTCCGGTGAGATGCAATGCCACTCGGGAGCCCTATTATTTTACATTTTTAATTATTACAAACCTCAAACAATATGCTCATTAATATAGATTATACCTCGACCACAATACCTTGTTAAGAGTAAATTACAAACAGGATTATTATTAATAACTAACTTTTTATATGCAGTAACTTACCAGCGCACTGGTGATATGCTCACTGTACATATATTTATACAAAGTATGTTTCTGTGTAACTTACCAGCGCACTGGTGATATGCTCACTGTACATATATATTTATACAAAGTATGTTTCTGTGTAACTTACCAGCGCACTGGTGATATGCTCACTGTACATATATATTTATACAAAGTATGTTTCTGTGTAACTTACCAGCGCACTGGTGATATGCTCACTGTACATATATTTATACAAAGTATGTTTCTGTGTAACTTACCAGCGCACTGGTGATATGCTCACTGTACATATATATTTATACAAAGTATGTTTCTGTGTAACTTACCAGCGCACTGGTGATATGCTTACTCTACATATATTTTTATACAAAGTATGTTTCTGTGTAACTTACCAGCGCACTAGTGATATGCTCACTGTACATATATTTTTATACAAAGTATGTTTCTGTGTAACTTACCAGCGCACTGGTGATATGCTCACTGTACATATATTTTTATACAAAGTATGTTTCTGTGTAACTTACCAGCGCACTAGTGATATGCTCACTGTACATATATTTTTATACAAAGTATGTTTCTGTGTAACTTACCAGCGCACTGGTGAAATGCTCACTGTACATATATATTTTGTAGGTCTTCCTTCCACAAAATTATTTATTCCTTGTAACATACCAGATTAAATAAATGTAACTACAAATATATATATATCATACAATAACATGATAGAACTAGGATTACAGTGCAGTATTGTATTGAAAATTGGGTCTGCCATAGGGACCCATTGAAACCACTGGTCCAGCTTTGTCTTTGTCTTCTGATTAAACAGGTGAAATGTAACTCCTGTAATGATACCGCCGGGTTGGGATAACTAGGATAAGTCTGGCTTGAGAAACGGTTGCAATATCAAAAGACTTCAACTGGCCCGACTTGAAGCTGGACTTAAGTGTCATCAAGGGAAAATAAAAATGTCCGATCGTTCTACACTGAAGTTCATGTTATTGTCTGTTGTTGTTGTTGTTGTTGTTACTGATTTAGAACTAACATTTCAGGCAATCGTTTTCTGTTGTTGTTGTTTTTAACTTGTAAAATACTTTTTTTTGCATTATATACAGGGGTTCTTTGTTAAAAACTATTACTTTCTAAACCTTCGATACGGTCATTTATTATATATTTGGTATTAAGTCAAAAACCACTGAATTTCCGTCCTGTCGGTTAAAACTTACTTGGCCCAATAACAACTGAGATTACTCGATACCAAGATGAATCTCTGATGGCCTCCTATCAATTTATACAACTGGATCGAATATTAAGTCCTATAATTGCAGCGCATGTCCATCATTGTTTAAAAAAAAAAAAACACCCGAATACTGTGCGCTATTCATTTCTGGCCTGAAACATGTTTCCTAGCTAGGACTCAAACTCCTACTTTGGACTTTTTTCCTATTGGCACTAGGAAGCTTCTGTAGTACTTTGCAAGTAGCCTATAACAATAACAGACGCACTTGAAGACAAGACCTGAGAGTATTACTTTAACTGTGAACACACTCCAGCTAATATCACTGCATTTACTAGTGACTGATTTCCACCCCATTTAATAATGCTTTCTGAGAAGTGAATGAAAAAGATCAGGTTGAGGCACAAGCAGTAACTCTTCCCACCTTTCACAGGAGCAGGCGAGGAGGTGTTGAATCTGTCCTGGGTTCCTGAACTGTTCACAGAGTGCTCAGTCTCTTCACTCTCCAGAGGAAGCTCTTGTCCGTCTTGCTCTGCGTTCTCTTCCTGGGGTGTCGTCTCTCTCTGTCTCTTCTGTTTCTTGACCCGTGGTTCAGCAGTGGAAGAGTTTCTGCCCGGGGGTGATGGAGTAGAGTCGTGTTCTTCATCTACTTTTAAGAGAGAAAAGCCAAAATATTGTTACAAATCTAATTAATGTTTATTTCCGGGTGTCACCAGCACCTCGGAGATACTCAATTTCACCAACATTAAGCCGAGATTTTCACATGAAAATTTCAAGGACTTTTCAAGGACAATTAAGGACCATTGTAAGAATTTAAGGCCCTAATTTAAGGAGTTTAATAAATTCCAGTCAGTGAAGTCATATAACCAACTCTAAAAACAATGCTTTAGTATAGGAAAAAATCTAATTATTAAAATTCATTAGCAAAAATCTAAATTAAGCTCATCTTTCAGGTAATTTTTTTTTAGAATATATTTAACAAAGCTAAAAAAAATTGCAGAAATATTTTGACTGCAGACAGTTGTCTTGAACACTTTAACAATAACTTAGGTAAGTTTAAAAAAAAAAAACTGAAATGTGTAGAACGTTCCTGTAAAATCAACTTGTGATAGCTCAGTTACTGTAAAGTACTTTGCAAAAATGAGCACAGCATCACTGATCCCAGCTCTGGGTTAAGCCCCTAATCCTTACTTGGCGTTGTTAACTAAACTACAGAAAGTGTACGAGATTATTTACATTTCAATGATTTTACCATTTCTTTTTTTTTTTTTGCCATTTTCTCCCCAATTTGGAATATCCAATTATTTTTTAAGACCTTGTCTCAATGCTGCAACTTCCCCGTTTCGACTTGGGAGTGCGAAGACTCATCATGCGTCCTCCGAAATGCATGCTGTCAGCCGTCCCTTCTTTTCACACTGCGAGCCGCCAGCTTAGCCAACCAGAACTATCACGCTGTCGGAGGAAACGCAGTTCTAAACTCGCGCAGGCGCCCTGCCACCACAGGGGTCGCTGGTGCATGATGAGACAAGGATTACCCTGCCTACCTGATCCCTCCCAACCCGGGCGGCCCTCGGCCAATTGTGTGCCGCCCCCTCGAAGCTCCCGTCCACGATCGGCGATGGCATAGCCTGGATTTGAACCAGCGGTGATCTCCAGGCTATGAGGCACATCCGCACTTCCGGTGAGATGCAATGCCACTCGGGAGCCCTATTATTTTACATTTTTAATTATTATAAACCTCAAACAATATGCTCATTAATATAGATTATACCTCGACCACAATACCTTGTTAAGAGTAAATTACAAACAGGATTATTATTAATAACTAACTTTTTATATGCAGTAACTTACCAGCGCACTGGTGATATGCTCACTGTACATATATTTATACAAAGTATGTTTCTGTGTAACTTACCAGCGCACTGGTGATATGCTCACTGTACATATATATTTATACAAAGTATGTTTCTGTGTAACTTACCAGCGCACTGGTGATATGCTCACTGTACATATATTTTTATACAAAGTATGTTTCGGTGTAACTTACCAGCGCACTAGTGATATGCTCACTGTACATATATATTTATACAAAGTATGTTTCTGTGTAACTTACCAAAGGTGATATGCTCACTGTACATATATTTTTATACAAAGTATGTTTCTGTGTAACTTACCAGCGCACTGGTGATATGCTCACTGTACATATATATTTATACAAAGTATGTTTCTGTGTAACTTACCAAAGCGCACTGGTGATATGCTCACTGTACATATATTTTTTATACAAAGTATGTTTCTGTGTAACTTACCAGCGCACTAGTGATATGCTCACTGTACATATATTTTTATACAAAGTATGTTTCTGTGTAACTTACCAGCGCACTGGTGATATGCTCACTGTACATATATATTTATACAAAGTATGTTTCTGTGTAACTTACCAGCGCACTGGTGATATGCTCACTGTACATATATTTTTATACAAAGTATGTTTCTGTGTAACTTACCAGCGCACTGGTGATATGCTCACTGTACATATATTTTTTATACAAAGTATGTTTCTGTGTAACTTACCAGCGCACTGGTGATATGCTCACTGTACATATATTTTTATACAAAGTATGTTTCTGTGTAACTTACCAGCGCACTGGTGAAATGCTCACTGTACATATATATTTTGTAGGTCTTCCTTCCACAAAATTATTTATTCCTTGTAACATACCAGATTAAATAAATGTAACTACAAATATATATATATCATACAATAACATGATAGAACTAGGATTACAGTGCAGTATTGTATTGAAAATTGGGTCTGCCATAGGGACCCATTGAAACCACTGGTCCAGCTTTGTCTTTGTCTTCTGATTAAACAGGTGAAATGTAACTCCCTGTACGATACCACCGGTTGGGATAACTAGGATAAGTCTGGCTTGAGAAACGGTTGCAATATCAAAGACTTCAACTGGCCCGACTTGAAGCTGGACTTAAGTGTCATCAAGGGGAAAATAAAAATGTCCGATACGTTCTACACTGAAGTTCATGTTATTGTCTGTTGTTGTTGTTGTTGTTGTTACTGATTTAGAACTAACATTTCAGGCAATCGTTTTCTGTTGTTGTTGTTTTTAACTTGTAAAATACTTTTTTTTGCATTATATACAGGGGGTTCTTTGTTAAAACTATTACTTTCTAAACCTTCGATACGGTCATTTATTATATATTTGGTATTAAGTCAAAAACCACTGAATTTCCGTCCTGTCGGTTAAAACTTACTTGGCCCAATAACAACTGAGATTACTCGATACCAAGATGAATCTCTGATGGCCTCCTATCAATTTATACAACTGGATCGAATATTAAGTCCTATAATTGCAGCGCATGTCCATCATTGTTTAAAAAAAAAAAAAACACCCGAATACTGTGCGCTATTCATTTCTGGCCTGAAACATGTTTCCTAGCTAGGACTCAAACTCCTACTTTGGACTTTTTTCCTATTGGCACTAGGAAGCTTCTGTAGTACTTTGCAAGTAGCCTATAACAATAACAGACGCACTTGAAGACAAGACCTGAGAGTATTACTTTAACTGTGAACACACTCCAGCTAATATCACTGCATTTACTAGTGACTGATTTCCACCCCATTTAATAATGCTTTCTGAGAAGTGAATGAAAAAGATCAGGTTGAGGCACAAGCAGTAACTCTTCCCACCTTTCACAGGAGCAGGCGAGGAGGTGTTGAATCTGTCCTGGGTTCCTGAACTGTTCACAGAGTGCTCAGTCTCTTCACTCTCCAGAGGAAGCACTTGTCCGTCTTGCTCTGCGTTCTCTTCCTGGGGTGTCGTCTCTCTCTGTCTCTTCTGTTTCTTGACCCGTGGTTCAGCAGTGGAAGAGTTTCTGCCGGGGGTGATGGAGTAGAGTCGTGTTCTTCATCTACTTTTAAGAGAAAAAGCCAAAATATTGTTACAAATCTAATTAATGTTTATTTCCGGGTGTCACCAGCACCTCAGAGATACTCAATTTCACCAACATTAAGCCGAGATTTTCATGAAAATTTCAAGGACTTTTCAAGGACAATTAAGGACCATTGTAAGAATTTAAGGCCCTAATTTAAGGAGTTTAATAAATTCCAGTCAGTGAAGTCATATAACCAACTCTAAAAACAATGCTTTAGTATAGGAAAAAATCTAATTATTAAAATTCATTAGCAAAAATCTAAATTAAGCTCATCTTTCAGGTAATTTTTTTTAGAATATATTTAACAAAGCTAAAAAAAAATTGCAGAAATATTTTGACTGCAGACAGTTGTCTTGAACACTTTAACAATAACTTTAGGTAAGTTTAAAAAAAAAAAACTGAAATGTGTAGAACGTTCCTGTAAAATCAACTTGTGATAGCTCAGTTACTGTAAAGTACTTTGCAAAATGAGCACAGCATCACTGATCCCAGCTCTGGGTTAAGCCCTAATCCTTACTTGGCGTTGTTAACTAAACTACAGAAAGTGTACGAGATTATTTACATTTCAATGATTTTACCATTTCTTTTTTTTTTTTTACCCCATTTTCTCCCCAATTTGGAATATCCAATTATTTTTTTAAGACCTTGTCTCAACGCTGCAACTTCCCGTTTCGACTTGGGAGTGACGAAGACTCATCATGCGCATCCTCCGAAATGCATGCTGTCAGCCGTCCCCTTCTTTTCACACTGCGAGCCGCCAGCTTAGCCAACCAGAACTATCACGCTGTCGGAGGAAACGCAGTTCTAAACTCGCAGGCGCCCTGCCACCACAGGGGTCGCTGGTGCATGATGAGACAAGGATTACCCTGCCTACCTGATCCCTCCCAACCCGGGCGGCCCTCGGCCAATTGTGTGCCGCCCCCTCGAAGCTCCCGTCCACGATCGACGATGGCATAGCCTGGATTTGAACCAGCGGTGATCTCCAGGCTATGAGGCACATCCGCACTTCCGGTGAGATGCAATGCCACTCGGGAGCCCTATTATTTTACATTTTTAATTATTATAAACCTCAAACAATATGCTCATTAATATAGATTATACCTCGACCACAATACCTTGTTAAGAGTAAATTACAAACAGGATTATTATTAATAACTAACTTTTTATATGCAGTAACTTACCAGCGCACTGGTGATATGCTCACTGTACATATATTTATACAAAGTATGTTTCTGTGTAACTTACCAGCGCACTGGTGATATGCTCACTGTACATATATATTTATACAAAGTATGTTTCTGTGTAACTTACCAGCGCACTGGTGATATGCTTACTCTACATATATTTTTATACAAAGTATGTTTCTGTGTAACTTACCAGCTTGACTAGTGATATGCTCACTGTACATATATTTTTATACAAAGTATGTTTCTGTGTAACTTACCAGCGCACTGGTGATATGCTCACTGTAATATATTTTTATACAAAGTATGTTTCTGTGTAACTTACCAGCACTAGTGATATGCTCACTGTACATATATTTTTATACAAAGTATGTTTCTGTGTAACTTACCAGCGCACTGGTGAAATGCTCACTGTACATATATATTTTGTAGGTCTTCCTTCCACAAAATTATTTATTCCTTGTAACATACCAGATTAAATAAATGTAACTACAAATATATATATATCATACAATAACATGATAGAACTAGGATTACAGTGCAGTATTGTATTGAAAATTGGGTCCGCCATAGGGACCCATTGAAACCACTGGTCCAGCTTTTGTCTTTGTCTTCTGATTAAACAGGTGAAATGTAACTCCTATACGATACCGCCGTTGGGATAACTAGGATAAGTCTGGCTTGAGAAACGGTTGCAATATCAAAGACTTCAACTGGCCCGACTTGAAGCTGGACTTAAGTGTCATCAAGGGGAAAATAAAAATGTCCGATACGTTCTACACTGAAGTTCATGTTATTGTCTGTTGTTGTTGTTGTTGTTGTTACTGATTTAGAACTAACATTTCAGGCAATCGTTTTCTGTTGTTGTTGTTTTAACTTGTAAAATACTTTTTTTGCATTATATACAGGGGTTCTTTGTTAAAACTATTACTTTCTAAACCTTCGATACGGTCATTTATTATATATTTGGTATTAAGTCAAAAAACCACTGAATTTCCGTCCTGTCGGTTAAAACTTACTTGGCCCAATAACAACTGAGATTACTCGATACCAAGATGAATCTCTGATGGCCTCTATCAATTTATACAACTGGATCGAATATTAAGTCCTATAATTGCAGCGCATGTCCATCATTGTTTAAAAAAAAAAAAAACACCCGAATACTGTGCGCTATTCATTTCTGGCCTGAAACATGTTTCCTAGCTAGACTCAAACTCCTACTTTGGACTTTTTCCTATTGGCACTAGGAAGCTTCTGTAGTACTTTGCAAGTAGCCTATAACAATAACAGGCACTTTGAAGACAAGACCTGAGAGTATTACTTTAACTGTGAACACACTCCAGCTAATATCACTGCATTTACTAGTGACTGATTTCCACCCCATTTAATAATGCTTTCTGAGAAGTGAATGAAAAAGATCAGGTTGAGGCACAAGCAGTAACTCTTCCCACCTTTCACAGGAGCAGGCGAGGAGGTGTTGAATCTGTCCTGGGTTCCTGAACTGTTCACAGAGTGCTCAGTCTCTTCACTCTCCAGAGGGAAGCACTTGTCCGTCTTGCTCTGCGTTCTCTTCCTGGGGTGTCGCCTCTCTGTCTCTTCTGTTTCTTGACCCGTGGTTCAGCAGTGGAAGAGTTTCTGCCCGGGGTGATGGAGTAGAGTCGTGTTCTTCATCTACTTTTAGAGAGAAAAGCCAAAATATTGTTACAAATCTAATTAATGTTTATTTCGGGTGTCACCAGCACCTAGGAGATACTCAATTTCACCAACATTAAGCCGAGATTTTCATGAAAATTTCAAGGACTTTTCAAGGACAATTAAGGACCATTGTAAGAATTTAAGGCCCTAATTTAAGGAGTTTAATAAATTCCAGTCAGTGAAGTCATATAACCAACTCTAAAAACAATGCTTTAGTATAGGAAAAAATCTAATTATTAAAATTCATTAGCAAAAATCTAAATTAAGCTCATCTTTCAGGTAATTTTTTTTTTAGAATATATTTAACAAAGCTAAAAAAAAAAATTGCAGAAATATTTTTGACTGCAGACAGTTGTCTTGAACACTTTAACAATAACTTAGGTAAGTTTAAAAAAAAAAACTGAAATGTGTAGAACGTTCCTGTAAAATCAACTTGTGATAGCTCAGTTACTGTAAAGTACTTTGCAAAAATGAGCACAGCATCACTGATCCCAGCTCTGGGTTAAGCCCCTAATCCTTACTTGGCGTTGTTAACTAAACTACAGAAAGTGTACGGTGATTATTTACATTTCAATGATTTTACCATTTTTTTTTTTTTTTACCCCATTTTCTCCCCAATTTGGAATATCCAATTATTTTTTTAAGACCTTGTCTCAATGCTGCAACTTCCCGTTTCGACTTGGGAGTGACGAAGACTCATCATGCGCGTCCTCCGAAACGCATGCTGTCAGCCGTCCCCTTCTTTTCACCTGCGAGCCAGCTTAGCCAACCAGAACTATCACGCTGTCGGAGGAAACGCGAGTTCTAAACTTCAGGCGCCCTGCCACCACAGGGGTCGCTGGTGCATGATGAGACAAGGATTACCCTGCCTACCTGATCCTCCCCAACCCGGGCGGCCTCGGCCATTGTGTGTCGCCCCTCAAGCTCCGTCCACGATCGACGATGGCATAGCCTGGATTTGAACCAGCGGTGATCTCCAGGCTATGAGGCACATCCGCACTTCGGTGAGATGCAATGCCACTCGGAGCCCTATTATTTTACATTTTTAATTATTATAAACCTCAAACAATATGCTCATTAATATAGATTATACCTCGACCACAATACCTTGTTAAGAGTAAATTACAAACAGGATTATTATTAATAACTAACTTTTTATATGCAGTAACTTACCAGCGCACTGGTGATATGCTCACTGTACATATATTTATACAAAGTATGTTTCTGTGTAACTTACCAGCGCACTGGTGATATGCTCACTGTACATATATATTTATACAAAGTATGTTTCTGTGTAACTTACCAGCGCACTGGTGATATGCTCACTGTACATATATTTTATACAAAGTATGTTTCGTAACTTACCAGCACTAAGTGATATGCTCACTGTACATATATTTATACAAAGTATGTTTCTGTGTAACTTACCAGCGCACTGGTGATATGCTCACTGTACATATATTTTATACAAAGTATGTTTCTGTGTAACTTACCAGCGCACTGGTGATATGCTCACTGTACATATATATTTATACAAAGTATGTTTCTGTGTAACTTACTACCGCACTGGTGATATGCTCACTGTATATATTTTTTTATAAAAAGTATGTTTCTGTGTAACTTACCAGCGACTAGTGATATGCTCACTGTACATATATTTTTATACAAAGTATGTTTCTGTGTAACTTACCAGCGCACTGGTGATATGCTCACTGTACATATATTTTTATACAAAGTATGTTTCTGTGTAACTTACCAGCGCACTGGTGATATGCTCACTGTACATATATTTTTATACAAAGTATGTTTCTGTGTAACTTACCATTACTGGTGAAATGCTCACTGTACATATATATTTTGTAGGTCTTCCTTCCACAAAATTATTTATTCCTTGTAACATACCAGATTAAATAAATGTAACTACAAATATATATATATCATACAATAACATGATAGAACTAGGATTACAGTGCAGTATTGTATTGAAAATTGGGTCTGCCATAGGGACCCATTGAAACCACTGGTCCAGCTTTGTCTTTGTCTTCTGATTAAACAGGTGAAATGTAACTCCCTGTACGATACCACCGGTTGGGATAACTAGGATAAGTCTGGCTTGAGAAACGGTTGCAATATCAAAGACTTCAACTGGCCCGACTTGAAGCTGGACTTAAGTGTCATCAAGGGAAAATAAAAAATGTCCGATACGTTCTACACTGAAGTTCATGTTATTGTCTGTTGTTGTTGTTGTTGTTGTTACTGATTTAGAACTAACATTTCAGGCGATCGTTTTCTGTTGTTGTTTTTAACTTGTAATATACTTTTTTTGCATTATATACAGGGGGTTCTTTGTTAAAACTATTACTTTCTAAACCTTCGATACGGTCATTTATTATATATTTGGTATTGTCAAAACCACTGAATTTCCGTCCTGTCGGTTAAAACTTACTAGGCCCAATAACAACTGAGATTACTCGATACCAAGATGAATCTCTGATGGCTTCCTATCAATTTATACAACTGGATCGAATATTAAGTCCTATAATTGCAGCGCATGTCCATCATTGTTTAAAAAAAAAAAAAACACCCGAATACTGTCATTCATTTCTGGCCTGAAACATGTTTCTAGCTAGGACTCAAACTCCTACTTTGGACTTTTTTCCTATTGGCACTAGGAAGCTTCTGTTACTTTTGCAAGTAGCCTATAACAATAACAGACGCACTTGAAGACAAGACCTGAGAGTATTACTTTAACTGTGAACACACTCCAGCTAATATCACTGCATTTACTAGTGACTGATTTCCACCCCATTTAATAATGCTTTCTGAGAAGTGAATGAAAAGATCAGGTTGAGGCACAAGCAGTAACTCTTCCCACCTTTCACAGGAGCAGGCGAGGAGGTGTTGAATCTGTCCTGGGTTCCTGAACTGTTCACAGAGTGCTCAGTCTTTCACTCCAGAGGAAGCACTTGTCCGTCTTGCTCTGCGTTCTCTTCCTGGGGTGTCGTCTCTCTCTGTCTCTTCTGTTTCTTGACCCGTGGTTCAGCAGTGGAAGAGTTTCTGCCGGGGTGATGGAGTAGAGTCGTGTTCTTCATCTACTTTTAAGAGAAAAGCCAAAATATTGTTACAAATCTAATTAATGTTTATTTCCGGGTGTCACCAGCACCTCAGAGATACTCAATTTCACCAACATTAAGCGATTTTTCACATGAAAATTTCAAGGACTTTTCAAGGACAATTAAGGACCATTGTAAGAATTTAAGGCCTAATTTAAGGAGTTTAATAAATTCCAGTCAGTGAAGTCATATAACCAACTCTAAAAACAATGCTTTAGTATAGGAAAAAAATCTAATTATTAAAATTCATTAGCAAAATCTAAATTAAGCTCATCTTTCAGGTAATTTTTTAGAATATATTTAACAAAGCTAAAAAAATTGCAGAAATATTTTGACTGCAGACAGTTGTCTTGAACACTTTAACAATAACTTAGGTAAGTTTAAAAAAAAAAAACTGAAATGTGTAGAACGTTCCTGTAAAATCAACTTGTGATAGCTCAGTTACTGTAAAATTACTTTGCAAAATGAGCACAGCATCACTGATCCCAGCTCTGGGTTAAGCCCTAATCCTTACTTGGCGTTGTTAACTAAACTACAGAAAGTGTACGAGATTATTTACATTTCAATGATTTTACCATTTCTTTTTTTTTTTTTATCCCATTTTCTCCCCAATTTGGAATATCCAATTATTTTTTTAAGACCTTGTCTCAACGCTGCAACTTCCCGTTTCGACTTGGGAGTGACGAAGACTCATCATGCGCGTCCTCCGAAACGCATGCTGTCAGCCGTCCCCTTCTTTTCACACTGCGAGCCAGCCAGCTTAGCCAACCAGAACTATCACGCTGTCGGAGGAAACGCGGTTCTAAACTACGCAGGCGCCCTGCCACCACAGGGGTCGCTGGTGCATGATGAGACAAGATTACCCTGCCTGCCTGATCCTCCCAACCCGGGCGGCCTCGCCAATTGTGTGCCGCCCCTCAAGCTCCGTCCACGATCGGCGATGGCATAGCCTGGATTTGAACCAGCGGTGATCTCAGGCTATGAGGCATCCGCGCACTTCGGTGAGATGCAATGCCACTCGGAGCCCTATTATTTTACATTTTTAATTATTATAAACCTCAAACAATATGCTCATTAATATATAGATTATACCTCGACCACAATACCTTGTTAAGAGTAAATTACAAACAGGATTATTATTAATAACTAACTTTTTATATGCAGTAACTTACCAGCGCACTGGTGATATGCTCACTGTACATATATTTATACAAAGTATGTTTCTGTGTAACTTACCAGCGCACTGGTGATATGCTCACTGTACATATATATTTATACAAAGTATGTTTCTGTGTAACTTACCAGCGCACTGGTGATATGCTCACTGTACATATATTTTATACAAAGTATGTTTTGATTGTAACTTACCAGCGCACTAGTGATATGCTCACTGTACATATATATTTATACAAAGTATGTTTCTGTGTAACTTACCAGCGCTGGTGATATGCTCACTGTACATATATTTTTATACAAAGTATGTTTCTGTGTAACTTACCAAAGCGCACTGGTGATATGCTCACTGTACATATATATTTACAAAGTATGTTTCTGTGTAACTTACCAAGCGCACTGGTGATATGCTCACTGTACATATATTTTATACAAAGTATGTTTCTGTGTAACTTACCAGCGCACTAGTGATATGCTCACTGTACATATATTTTATACAAAGTATGTTTCTGTGTAACTTACCAGCGCGCTGGTGATATGCTCACTGTACATATATTTTATACAAAGTATGTTTCTGTTAACTTACCGCACTGGTGATATGCTCACTGCACATATATTTTTTATACAAAGTATGTTTCTGTGTAACTTACCAGCGCACTGGTGAAATGCTCACTGTACATATATTTTGTAGGTCTTCCTTCCACAAAATTATTTATTCCTTTGTAACATACCAGATTAAATAAATGTAACTACAAATATATATATATCATACAATAACATGATAGAACTAGGATTACAGTGCAGTATTGTATTGAAAATTGGGTCTGCCATAGGGACCCATTGAAACCACTGGTCCAGCTTTGTCTTTGTCTTCTGATTAAACAGGTGAAATGTAACTCCTATACGATACCGCCGGTTGGGATAACTAGGATAAGTCTGGCTTGAGAAACGGTTGCAATATCAAAGACTTCAACTGGCCCGACTTGAAGCTGGACTTAAGTGTCATCAAAGGGAAAATAAAAATGTCCGATATTTCTACACTGAAGTTCATATTATTGTCTGTTGTTGTTGTTGTTGTTGTTACTGATTTAGAACTAACATTTCAGGCAATCGTTTTCTGTTGTTGTTGTTTTTAACTTGTAAAATACTTTTTTGCATTATATACAGGGGGTTCTTTGTTAAAACTATTACTTTCTAAACCTTCGATACGGTCATTTATTATATATTTGGTATTAAGTCAAAAAACCACTGAATTTCCGGGTCCTGTCGGTTAAAACTTACTTGGCCCAATAACAACTGAGATTACTCGATACCAAGATGAGAATCTCTGATGGCCTCCTATCAATTTATACAACTGGATCGAATATTAAGTCCTATAATTGCAGCGCATGTCCATCATTGTTTAAAAAAAAAAAAAAAACCCGAATACTATGCGCTATTCATTTCTGGCCCTGAAACATGTTTCCTAGCTAGGACTCAAACTCCCTACTTTTGGACTTTTTCCTATTGGCACTAGGGAAGCTTCTGTGGTACTTTGCAAGTAGCCTATAACAATAACACCATTTGAAGACAAGACCTGAGAGTATTACTTTAACTGTGAACACACTCCAGCTAATATCACTGCATTTACTAGTGACTGATTTCCACCCATTTAATAATGCTTTCTTGGAGAAGTGAATGAAAAAGATCAGGTTGAGGCACAAGCAGTAACTCTTCCCACCTTTCACAGGAGCAGGCGAGGAGGTGTTGAATCTGTCCTGGGTTCCTGAACTGTTCACAGGTGCTCAGTCTCTTCACTCTCAGAGGAAGCACTTGTCCGTCTTGCTCTGCGTTCTCTTCCTGGGGTGTCGTCTCTCTCTCTCTTCTGTTTCTTGACCCGTGGTTCAGCAGTGGAAGAGTTTCTGCCGGGGGTGATGGAGTAGAGTCGTGTTCTTCATCTACTTTTAAGAGAGAAAAGCTAAAATATTGTTACAAATCTAATTAATGTTTATTTCCGGGTGTCACCAGCACCTCGGAGATACTCAATTTCACCAACATTAAGCCGAGATTTTCACATGAAATTTCAAGGACTTTTCAAGGACAATTAAGGACCATTGTAAGAATTTAAGGCTAATAATTTAAGGAGTTTAATAATTCCAGTCAGTGAAGTCATATAACCAACTCTAAAAAACAATGCTTTAGTATGGAAAAAAATCTAATTATTAAAATTCATTAGCAAAAATCTAAATTAAGCTCATCTTTCAGGTAATTTTTTTTTTTAGAATATATTTAACAAAGCTAAAAAAATTGCAGAAATATTTTGACTGCAGACAGTTGTCTTGAACACTTTAACAATAACTTAGGTAAGTTTAAAAAAAAAAAAAAACTGAAATGTGTAGAGAACGTTCCTGTAAAAATCAACTTGTGATAGCTCAGTTACTGTAAAGTACTTTGCAAAATGAGCACAGCATCACTGATCCCAGCTCTGGGTTAAGCCCCTAATCCTTACTTAGCGTTGTTAACTAAACTACAGAAAGTGTACGAGATTATTTACATTTCAATGATTTTACCATGGCCGACTTGAAGCTGGACTTAAGTGTCATCAAGGGAAAAATAAAAATGTCCGATCGTTCTACACACTGAAGTTCATGTTATTGTCTGTTGTTGTTGTTGTTGTTGTTACTGATTTAGAACTAACATTTCAGGCAATCGTTTTCTGTTGTTGTTGTTTTAACTTGTAAAATACTTTTTGCATTATATACAGGGGGGTTCTTTGTTAAAACTATTACTTTCTAAACCTTCGATCACGGTCATTTATTATATATTTGGTATTAAGTCAAAAACCACTGAATTTCAAGTCCTGTCGGTTAAAACTTACTTGGCCCAATAACAACTGAGATTACTCGATACCAAGATGAATCTCTGATGGCCTCCTATCAATTTATACAACTGGATCAATATTAAGTCCTATAATTGCAGCGCATGTCCATCATTGTTTAAAAAAAAAAAAAAACACCCGAATACTGTCGCTATTCATTTCTGGCCTGAAACATGTTTCCTAGCTAGGACTCAAACTCCTACTTTGGACTTTTTTCCTATTGGCACTAGGAGCTTCTGTAGTACTTTGCAAGTAGCCTATAAACAATAACAGACGCACTTGAAGACAAGACCTGAGAGTATTACTTTTAACTGTGAACACACTCCAGCTAATATCCTGCATTTACTAGTGACTGATTTCACCCATTTAATAATGCTTTCTGAGAAGTGAATGAAAAAAAAGATCAGGTTGAGGCACAAGCAGTAACTCTTCCCACCTTTCACAGGGGAGCAGGCGAGGTGTTGAATCTGTCCTGGGTTCCTGAACTGTTCACAGAGTGCTCAGTCTCTTCACTCTCCAGAGGAAGCACTTGTCCGTCTTGCTCTGCGTTCTCTTCCTGGGGTGTCGTCTCTCTCTGTCTCTTCTGTTTCTTGACCCGTGGTTCAGCAGTGGAAGAGTTTCTGCCGGGGGTGATGGAGTAGAGTCGTGTTCTTCATCTACTTTAAAGAGAAAAGCCAAAATATTGTTACAAATCTAATTAATGTTTATTTCGGGTGTCACCAGCACCTCGGAGATACTCAATTTCACCAACATTAAGCCGAGATTTTCATGAAAAATTTCAAGGACTTTTCAATGACAATTAAGGACCATTGTAAGAATTTAAGGCCTAATTTAAGGAGTTTAATAAATTCCAGTCAGTGAAGTCATATAACCAACTCTAAAAACAATGCTTTAGTATAGGAAAAATCTAATTATTAAAAATTCATTAGCAAAAATCTAAATTAAGCTCATCTTTCAGGTAATTTTTTTTTTAGAATATATTTAACAAAGCTAAAAAAAATTGCAGAAATATTTTTTGACTGCAGACAGTTGTCTTGAACACTTTAACAATAACTTAGGTAGTTTAAAAAAAAAAAAAAAAACTGAAATGTGTAGAACGTTCCTGTAAAATCAACTTGTGATAGCTCAGTTACTGTAAAAGTACTTTGCAAAAATGAGCACAGCATCACTGATCAACTCTGGGTTAAGCCCCTAATCCTTACTTGGCGTTGTTAACTAAACTACAGAAAGTGTCGGTGATTATTTACATTTCAATGATTTTACCATTTCTTTTTTTTTTTACCCCCATTTTCTCCCCAATTTGGAATATCCAATTATTTTTAAGACCTTGTCTCAACGCTGCAACTTCCGTTTCGACTTGGGAGTGATTTAAGACTCATCATCGCCGTCCTCCGAACGCATGCTGTCAGCCGTCCCCTTCTTTTCACACTGCGAGCCAGTTTAGCCAACCAGAACTATCACGCTGTCGGGGAAACGCGGTTCTAAACTACGCAGGGCGCCCCTGCCACCACAGGGGTCGCTGGTGCTGATGAGACAAGGATTACCCTGCCTACCTGATCCCTCCCAACCCGGCGGCCCTCGGCCAATTGTGTGCCGCCCCTCAGGCTCCGTCCACGATCGGCGATGGCGCCCGCCTGGTTGAACCAGCGGTGATCTCCAGGCTATGAGGCACATCCAAGACGGTGAGATGCAATGCCACTCGGGAGCCCTATTATTTTACATTTTAATTATTACAAACCTCAAACAATATGCTCATTAATATAGATTATACCTCGACCACAATACCTTAAGGTAAATTACAAAACAGGATTATTATTAATAACTAACTTTTTATATGCAGTAACTTACCAGCGCAATTGGTGATATGCTCACTGTATATATATTTTGTAGGTCTTCCTTCCACAAAATTATTTATTCCTTGTAACATACCAGATTAAAATAAATGTAACTACAAATATATATATTTCATACAATAACATGTAGAACTATGATTACAGTGCAGTATTGTATTGAAAATTGGGACCCATTGAAACCACTGGTCCAGCTTTTGTCTTTGTCTTCTGATTAAACAGGTGAAATGTAACTCCCTGTATGCGATACCCGGCAGCTGGGATAACTAGGATAAGTCTGAAACGAGAAACGGTTGCAATATCAAAGACTTCAACTGGCCCGACTTGAAGCTGGACTTAAGTGTCATCAAGGGAAAAAAAAATGTCGTCGTTCTACACAAGTTCATGTTATTGTCTGTTGTTGTTGTTGTTGTTGTTGCGATTTAGAACTAACATTTCAGGCAATCATTTTCTGTTGTTGTTTTTTTAACTTGTAAAATACTTTTTTTTGCATTATATACAGGGGTTCTTTTGTTAAAACTATTACTTTCTAAACCTTCGATACGGTCATTTATTATATATTTGGTGATAAGTCAAAAACCACTGAATTTCCGTCCTGTCGGTTAAAACTTACTTGGCCCAATAACAACTGATTACTCGATACCAAGATGAATCTCTTGTGGCCTCCTATCAATTTATACAACTGGATCGAATATTAAGTCCTATAATTGCAGCGCATGTCCATCATTGTTTAAAAAAAAAAAAACCCCGAATACTGTGCGCTATTCATTTCTGGCTCGCAAACATGTTTCCTAGCTGGGACTCAAACTCCCTGCTGGACTTTTTTCCTGTGCTTTTCAAGGCTTCATAGTACTTTGCAAGTAGCCTATAACAATAACAGACGCACTTGAAGACAAGACCTGAGGTATTGCTTAACTGTGAACACACTCCAGCTAATATCACTGCATTTACTAGTGACTGATTCCACCCTATTTAATAATGCTTTCTGAGAAGTGAATGAAAAATTCCAGGTTGAGGCACAAGTAGTAACTCTTCCCACCTCACAGGAGCAGGCGAGGAGGTGTGGAAGCTGGCCTGGGTTCCAATACTGTTCACACACACATTTTTCTTTCCTGGGGTTGTCTTCTCTCTCTGTTTCTTGTGGTTTTTCTTTATTATTGTGTTTCTTGCGCTTTGGTTCAGCAGTGGAAGAGTTTCTGCCGGGGTGATGGAGTGGAGTTGTGTTCTTCATCTACTTTAGAAGTTAAAGAAATAAGACACAGTTTATTACACAGCATTCTTTCACATTCAATGAAGCAGACCTCGAGGGGGGCGCGTAATGTTAAATTTAATAATGCTTTCTGAGTGAATGAAAAGATCAGGTTGAGGCACAAGCAGTAACTCTTCCCACCTTTCACAGGGAGCAGGCGAGGAGGTGTTGAATCTGTCCTGGGTTCCTGAACTGTTCACAGAGTGCTCAGTCTCTTCACTCTCCAGAGGAAGCACTTGTCCGCTCTTGCTCTCGTTCTCTTCCTGGGGTGTCGCCTCTCTCCTCCCCTTCTGTTTCTTGTGACTCGTGAGCCGTGTTCGCACTGAAAGAGTTCCTCCTCGGGGTGATGGAGTGAGTAGGTGTTCTTCATCTACTTTAGACGTGAAAAGAAAGAAAAAAGACACAGGTCCCTTTATATTAAATGTTTGTAGACAAAATTACAGGAAAACAAAGTATCGAGATTATGAAAGTATCAAAAGCTTGCAGTTATTGTAGGTGTTTGATAATCAATGTTCATACAGAACCTATTAATATTCATGGTTTAAACAGTAAAACATAAGTAAACAGTGGGTAATATACTCTGGTACTGAGGTAAAACATAATTATTTTTACAACTGCCTTTAAATATCCATGATAATACGCACCTATATTTAATTTAGAAAAAGCTGTGCCAACAGCAGGCAACAGTTAACTTTACACCAGAGATGCCAAGTTCCTGAAACTGGAAAAGCACCACGCCATACAAAATAACAACACCGCCATACAAAATAACAGCACCATATCCAAATAACAGCACCCATACATCCAAAATAACAGCACCGCCATCCAAAATAACAGCACCCGCCATAAAATAAAATAACATAACTCATCCAAAATAACAGCACCCGCATATACAAAATAACACCCGCCATGCAAAATAACACCACCCGGCCATACAAAATAACAGCACCCGCCATGTACAAAATAACAATACCGCCATACAAAATAATAGCTTTCCGCCATACAAAATAACAGCACCCGCCATCCAAAATAACAGCACCCGCATCCAAAATAACAGCACTCATACAAATAACAGCACCGCCATCAAAATAACAGCACCCGCTATATCAAAATAAGGCACCCGGCATATACAAAATAACACCACCCGCTATACAAAATAACAGCAATTCCGCTTATACAAAATAACAGCCCCGGCATACAAAATAACAGCACCCGCTTATACAAAAATAACAGCACCCGCCATCCAAAATAACAAGCACCGCCATCCAAAATAACAGCACCCGCCATCCAAAATAACAGCACCCGCCATACAAAAATAACACACCCGCCATACAAAATAACAGCAATCCATCATACAAAATAACAGCACCCGCCATACAAATCAGCACCATCCATACAAATAACACCACCACCCACCACAAAATAACAGCACCCATCCATACAAAATAACAGCACCATCCATCCAAATAACACCACCCATGCATCCAAAATAACAGCACCGCCATCCAAAAAATAACAGCACCCGCCATCCAAAAATAACACCACCTGCCACAACATTTATTTACATTTTAAAGTTTGTTTTCACTCACACTAAATATTGCCAGAGTCTTCATGATCCTTGTTGGTTTTACTAATTCTGTTTATATAAAGTAATTCAGGGTCATTGAGTGTTTTCAGTATGTTTCGCCTGTGTGTTGTGAACAGACTCCAGTTCAGAGCCCTCATCTTTAACATAGACAGCAGGGCCAACTTTGGGGAGATCTGCACAGGCTTTTCAGAATTCTACTGAGAAAACACAACAGGGTGACTCGAGCTGACAGCATTCTGGGAGGTGGAGAGTTTAATTAAATATGAATTACTGATCTCGAGAGACTTTACACATGCAGATCTCAAGTGCAATATTTAACACCATTCCTGTTTATATGTTAATTATCGTTACAGTAGGAGCTATAGACAAAGCAAGTCATTTTTTTTTAGTTTAAACCATTTCTCCCAATTTGAATGTCAATTGTTTTAAGACCTTGTCAGCGCTGCAACTTCCGTATCTGCTCGGGAGATGAAGACAAGCATGCGCGCGTCCTCCAAACGCATGCTGTCAGCTGACCTCTTTACACACTGCGAAGCCGCCAGTTTAGCTAACCAGACCTGTCGCGCGGAGGAAACGCCAGTTCCGCAGCTACTCGCTGCCAACCGCAGGCACCGGTCCTGGTCCTGAGGGATTATGCCCACCCCTACGTACTAGAGGTAAGTAAGTCAGTGTCTTTAAATTCCTGTATAATGAAAGAAAATACATTTTAAATATATATATTTCAAATATATGAATAATACATTTTGAATTTATATAAAATATATCTTTCGTATGTAAATATGTTTCCACATATGGAAAAAACGAGGAACAATGTATACATTGTAAAATATATTTTAAATATACGTTACAAAAATATTTTCTTTGGTATGTGGTGTGTGTGTGTGTGTGTTTTTAAACCTATTGTGTTTTGAGATGAAGGTTTTGGAGGAAACTGTCTGACACACAACACAGGTTTCAATGGCTCTGCACCGCCCAGTATAAACCTAACTGTATAAATTGGTACCAAATGTGTTGGGTTTTTTCAGACAGGATAACAATTCAGATGCCTGTTTTAGTCTCCAACATGCAAGTAAAATGCAGGATTTATATGCAAGACTGACAAGGTTCACATTAAAGCATTCCGAAATGCATTTTGTGCGTGTAAAATAATAGTTAAATATTATGCCATGATATTAATGTTATTTTGTTTACATTTATACAAATGTTGGGTATCTAATTTAGTTATTTGTTTAATATGCATGAACCTATACCAGAGAGAGAGAGAGAGAGAGAGAGGTTAAACAATGTAATCTGAGCAATGCAAGCGAGGAAGTTCGAGAAGTTATTGTCGTCGACACGAGTTACGAAAAACATCTTTCGTGCAAACAGGACGGGGAACAAGTCACGACTGCTGCCAAATTGAAAGCTTTTCTGATTTTTTCGTTATAAAATAATTACTTATTTCAGCGATTTGAAAGGCAAAAACAAATCCGCGATGTCGTCTGCTCATAAAATAAGCATGAACTAGTGTCGAAAGATCATCAAGTGTCGAGAGTTGAATTTGGGACACTGAGTTAAAGAAACACCCAAATGCTGATACAGTGCCGCTCAAAAGGGGATCCGGCGTGTGCCTCTAAAACATTATTTAAATTGCATTTCTCCAGCCTTAACTCTACTAATGTAAATGACCTTCCGTTCTTTAATAAACCCGGTTCTGGTTCCTTGAAAGTCCTGTTCTTTCCTGTCCATGTTCGTGTTTACTTAGGGCTAGGCTGTTCCATCGTTCACACACAGCTTTCAACTTCCTCTCTGATACTTTCAATCTCAGCTTCAGTCTTTTTATTCTTGGTTTTGGAATTTATTGAATTTGTACCGACAACTTTTTGTAATTTCGCCTCCGCGGTCTCGTGGCCCCTCTCACTGCCTGCTCGATGACGGGAGCCGAGCTGCCCTCGAAGAACGGGCGGAGATACTGGCGCCCACCGTCTCTAGTTAATTTTAGTGTAGAGGAATCTCTTTAGATTTTCAAACACCGCCTCGGGTTTATTTATTTACCGCCACGTATTCTGGTGTGATACGAAAGTGCAATAAATGGTATCCTGCAGAGCTGCGCCATCTAACACGTGTGGTGAAGCAAAGCAACTGGCAACAACATGCAACTTCCGTAAGGGAGTAGGAGAGGGGCTTAACCCGTATTTCAAAATTAAAGGGTTAGAATGATAATGATATCAAAAGTATTATTTGATGTTGTTGTTTTTTTTTAACCCTAATCTATGTGTCTGTACACCATTGCTTATTCTATTTATATTGGTTTATATTTCCTGTGCTTATATATTTGTATATAAATCTATCATTTATTTCCATCATAGTAGGTCATATATTTCAGTCATTCCTTAAAAAAAATTAAAGCTTTTATCTCAGTAAAAGGGGGGTGAAATGCAATGTACAGACATAATGAATAGCTCATGGGAGTTGGATATACTACCAGATTTGTCACGGCAATTGTTGCTGGGGTTTAGAGGTGCCGAGCACTGAAAAAGGTGAATTTATGACCTATTTTTCAGGTATTTCAGACATTCCCTGAAAAAATGAAGGCTTGTAACTTAAGTCTGTACATTTTTTTCCCAATCTTTTAGCAAACAGTGCTAACAGTGTTCGTTGTTGCTGTTTTGTCTTACAATGGCTTCTTTTTAACCTTCAACTGGAAAAACATTTCACATACAGAACTAAAAAATAATCCCATTTCTCATTCACAATAGTTTATTATGTAAACGCATTAGTGTTTTAAGAAACTAAGCACACTGACTCAAAAAAAACCCAGAAAATAATTTAAGAAGGTATGTAAACATTTTATTATAATTATAAATCCTAAAATATGTAGCAAGTTTCAACTTGAATTGCGCTAATCTTATTTTAAATATTTGAGAATCAAGATTTAATCAATCTGAATTTTGTGAACTTAAATATTGAACTATTAAATCTTTAACAAGAGAAAACAAATAAACTTTCAGGATTGCTGCACACTGTGACCTGGTACAATGTCTTAAACTGGCTACCCTCCTGCACCTCCTTATCTGGTCTTTATCAGAGCTGGAATGATTTTCAAGAGTTGAACATTTAAAGTTACATATCAAATTGTAAAAGGAACTTAAAATCTCCAACGTTTATAAGCTGCTAAAATCATTTAAAAGATCTAATTAAACTAATTGTCAGTTCAATTGTGTTTCAGTGGTAACAGAGCTCAGTTGGTACAAAAACCAGCAGCCACCAGGATTGAGGACTGAGAACTGGTTCAAGGGCTATGATCTCCAATACAGTACTGGCTCTCAACCTGTCCCTGGGACCCCCTGTCTGGGGAGTCCTGGTTTTTGTTCCAACTGACTCTTAATACTTAATTAAACTTCAACTGAATTCTCAATTTGCCTAGAGCTTTTAATTGTACTAATTTTGTTGGTTACTGTTGAATATGAGAACAGAAAATATAGTAACAGGTGAATATTTTGTGTATACTGTAAACATTTTTTTGTAACAGATATAGGTTTTAAATATATATTTTATTATAACATCTGCTTGAACAACAATGTTTGATCAATTGGGTAAATAGATTTAGTGCTTTTGCAGTTTTTAGCTATGCTCTACACACAAACAGAAAAGTAAAAATGTTCCTCTTAGGAAGATCCGAGATGATGTTTCCATATCAGAAAGTGTTTAGTGCATAGTAATGATTATTCACACCAGGTTTCATGCTTCTTGCAAAGTGAAGGTTTGGGAAATATCTCTGCTGGGACGCTGGCAGTAGATGTTAACCCATAGTGGGGTTCAGGGGGGGAGCTGGCAACCAACAACCTATCATCTGCTGTCATCAATTAAACCTACCTGATTTAAACATTTAGTCACCTCTACCTCGCTGTCTTGTGTTTTTCTTTTTTTGGCTTAAACCTAAAGCGATTTCAAGACCCATCTACATTTCAAGTACCTCAATAATGGAGTACTTGCAGCAGTTGTCGCCAGTTCTGAGGATTCCCAGATTTTCTGTCATTAACAGATCATTCTCCTTCAGCTTCAATCCAGGGTCCATCCAGTCTCCGTTTTTTTCCCCTTCTGCTACCAGTTACATCTGGATCAGGCTCCTGATCAGGCTCGCTCACCAGGTTCCAGTAACGTGTTGCCTACCGCTCTGCCACCCAAACATCGAATCTGCGGGCGATCAAGCGTCTTGACCTCCGACAGCCTCGGATCGATTGTTTTGGAAGGACTGGCCGCATGAATAAATTGATAAAAACCCTCCTTAAAATGGTGTCACGATTCCGGCGGAGGATAGAGTCTCTTTTTCATTCTCTATTGCAATTCAGTCTCAGAACCAGTCTTTCCTCCAAAACATAACCAGCGGCGTTTCAGCCATTCAGCCGGCCCCAAAACAGACAGCAGGCGGTCTATTCTGGATCTAACCACCCCCACAACTAGCAACCGCTTAACCAGCAGCCAGCCATTGAAATCAACACGTTAGCAAATATTCAAATCTAGATAAAATCATTTATGCAGCCTTTTCCCGATGCTCTATCTTCCGGTCAGTTCTCAACTGTCGATCTAGATAAAAGGGTGTCTATGGAACAGGGAAACAATTTCTGGCGCGGTCATTAATTTCAGCATCAATACTGCAGCGCCGCCCACAGCTTCTTCGGTCCAGCCCTAATTTCAGCCAGCTGAAGCAGATCCTTCCAATATAACAACCTCGCCACTGCATCTACACACGGATCCTCCCTCTCCAACTGCTAGACGTCACACTATATGTCCACAAATCAGGCATTATCATTCTCGGAAAGGTAAGGACATTACTCTTGTTTCACTAATGTGTGACTTGGAATTCTTGGACCATAAGTAGTCGATTGTGGAAATTGGGTAACTCTAAATCCAGAATCCCAGACTGCTTAAAAATCTTACATTAGGGGAGTTTGTCTTGCTTTCTCCATATTCAGAGATGTGTTATGCTCAGTATCCTAACCGCAGAGCTGAATTGGAATCTTCTGAATATTACATCGTGGAGTCATCAGATCTGGGAGGGACTATGTTTTATGAGTATCATAGCACTCTCAAAAAGCAGCAGCGATATTAAGAGATAATCACATCATCAATTGGGCAAAAACCTGTCCAGATCTATTTAATAGAATTTTTGGTGGTCTAAGGGCTAACGCGTAATGGGTCTGCTTCAACAGCTCATTCAATGCCTCTGCCCTAAAGCTGCAATTGCATCAACTTCTAAAGCACCGGTTTCATTGGCTAATTCATACAGATCTTCAGTACCTAATCCTATACATTCTTCAGCTCCCTCGATCAATCTACAAGGAAAGACAAATACAGGCTTAGTATTAGATTTTCCAGGAGGAAGACAAATCAATTTCAATACTGGCTTAACATTTAACACTTACAAAATCCTTTAACCTTTTTGTAAAATGGCATCTCTTCCCCTTTTTTTTTTTCTTCCAACCTGGGAATGACATACCCAACAATAATTACTTGGCTAAACATACTGTGGGCAGTATTTAACCAACAACAGTATAACCAACTACTGAGCTTACCATAACAATAATATCAACAACAATAACAACAAAAACAAATACAAAATAATAAATTGCACAGGAGCAGAGGGATGCCGTTCCAAAATAAATAAATACATTGTGGCGGGTTTTGCCCCGCCCCTTTTTCATGTGCAGGGCTCCTCGGCCTGCCACACACAGAGATAAACAAACAAAACACTCTGTGATACTGTTTCGGTGGTTACAGGGTCTCACAGTCCTTCTCAGTTCATAACACAAAACCAATGCGAAGGAACCAGATTACGATTCTCCGTCCCCTTTATGTTGTCACATGACCCCCTTGGTAAACAGTGCAATGGCCTCTCCAATCCGCGGCTGCCACGCCATTTCCCTTATAAGGAAGAGCAGTGGTCCCAACTTTGACCCTGGGAACCCACTTCACATTTCTAGCCCAGCCCAGACTCTGACCTATTACTCTCTCAGTCCTTTGGTGCAGCTAGTTTTGATCCATCTGCATGGAGCACCATTTATTCCTGCATTCTTGAGTTTAAGGATTAGTCGTTAAATCAGGTACCTTGTTTGAAGGCTTTTTGAAACCAGGCACACAAATGTTGTATGCCCTACATGTGTCAAAAGCTTTTTTTCTTCAAAAATCAAGAGGTTTGTTAGGCAGAGCTCCCTCTTACGAAACCATGTTGACTTTCCCAATAATACAGTTGCTGTACAGACAATTCTACACTATCCCCAATTATGGACTCCTCCTAATTTTACATGATATACATGTTAAACAGGCCTGTAATTTCCACAAATTAGTCGGCATTTCATCCCCTTTTGTATATCAGTATTATATTGGAAGTTTCAATCCTCTGAATTTCCCTGTTTTTAATGATTGAGAAAAATGGTCAGCTAATGACCTGTAAATGACCTCACTTATCTCTTTGAGGACCCTAGGATATAAAACCATCAGGACCAGGTGATTTATTTGTCTTAAGTTTCTTAACTTCCTTATTACCTACTGTGGAAGGGGGTGGGTAATTCACTGACACAGACACAGATAAATGAGGCTGGCAACTTAACAGGTGCCCAGTTTTCAGAAACTTGGTTTTGGTTCAGAGGGCGCTGTTGTCTGTGGCCTGCATTAACCATGGTAGCGACAGAGCCACAACTATACCGAGCGGTACAGGGTACAGAGGTTTGAACAAAATACTAATCAAAAGGCAAAAAGGAACAGGGAAACAAAACACAAAACAAAACTACAAAATAAAAAGTGCTGCACTCGCAGCTTCACCCCAACCGCCGCTGCACCGTGCGGCGGGGTCTCCGTCCCTACCCTAGCGGCTCCCTCAGCCTGCCTCCACTTCATCAGGGCTGCCCAAGAGTTTCCCCCACCGCAATTCTTTTCTTTCGTTCTTCTATTCTTTATTTGTCTTGCCGGGATTTTTAGTCCCGGCTGATTTTCCTCCAGCGCCCATACGCCCGTTCGTCTCCGTAAGTATCCTGAGGGAACAGCAGAATGAAACTTATAGGGTCAGCAATTCCCCAAGACCGCCTCAGCCACTCAGAGAGAAGGAAAGTCCACACACCCACTCCCCCTCCCCGTGTCACTGCCAACTGACAGGCGGATATTGACGAGCTGCTGCCCTCTCCCTGCAGCCCTATGAACACATCAGAAGTCAGCACAGGTCTCCCCTGTTACATATCCTCCCCATAGAATGGCACCACGGGTCCATTCGAAAATCCTACAACCCATGCCTTCCCGAGAGAAAAAATCTACGTTTTGATGCAGCTTCCCTGCTCGGTGGACAACCCTGAGGCATAGGGCTGCAGAGATACAAAGTACCACCAGCGTGGTTCTGGTGATTGTTATCCTTCATCGGTCGACCATGCCAGGGGCATGATCTGTATCAGGGTGAAGTCGCCCAGGGGTAGTGCGGAGTGACTCGACTGCCCATTTACTGAGACACTCCTTCTACCGATGGTATATAGTTCTTCTCGCCCGGAAGGAGCTTCCCTGCTGATATAGGACGGTGCTTTCGCTTCCCACGCACCTCCTGGGACAACACTGCCCGAGACCTGTCTCTAGCGCATCCGTCTGGGGTAAACCTCTTACCCGAAATCCGGACTGCGCCAGCACTGGCTTACTCACAATCTCCGCTTCAGCGAAAGGCCCTCTGTGCAGCTCAGTCCCATGAACCGTATTTGGGGCAGCCTTCCTGGTGAGGTCTGTCAAGGGCAGCAATGCAAAGCCGGAATGAACTTCTGTAATAGCCATGGTCCCAAGAAAGGCGCACCTGGGTTTTGCAGTTTGTGAGGACGGCCAGTCAATGACTTTCACCTTAGCAATCAGCGGTCTGATCTGGCCACCCCTACTCGATACCCCCAATACTCCATTCCTCCCCAATGGCATTCTTTGGGTTAGCAGTGAGCCCAGCCTCCATAAGGATTGCAATACGCCGCTACCTTACACAGATGACTAGGCCAATCCTCACGCATGGATAACCCGTCATCTATGTAGCTTAGCGGCGTGCTGATGGGGCCAAAATGCGATCCATCATCCGCTGGAAAGTGGCTGGTGTCGTGCAGCAAAGGGCATCAGTCTAAATTGGTATAATCGAGAGAATTCGGCTTCGTCCCTCTCTCTGGATTCCGGGTCAGGGGTATGCAGTACCCTTCGTTAAATCCGGTATTAGTCATAAAATGAGCGTGCCAAGGCGTAGCAATTCATCTACCGAGGCGCGTAGGATAGCGTCAAACGATTTTCGTGCTTCGCCTGAAGTCAATGGCGTCGGTTGTCCGTCAACATCCACTAAAACAGTCTGGACTATTCGATCGCTACAGGACTCTTCGCCCACTGATCTCAGCATTTCATGTTCTGTTTTAGTACCTGTCTTTCGTTCAGGTACGGTATGGCCTCTAGCGGTTCGCCCAGCTCCTTCAATGTGATGATGGGCTACTCGCGAGTCTGCCCGGGCGGAAAACACATCAGGAAATTCCGTCCTGGCGCCCGAGCCTGACTTGTTTCTGTGTTGGTGTCCAGATTCTCTCTGCAATCTGTACCGACCCACTGTTTAATAACACAGAAAAGATCAGGTCCCAGGTGGGTGGCGTCATCTGCCTCATCCTACCAATGCCTCGGTTGTAAGGGCTTCAGGAGTTAACATGATAAATGTGTTTCTCTCTCCGTCGCTCCGGCTGCTTGATCATAATCCACCGCCCCAATCCGGCGTGTAACCTCAAAGGTCCTTGCCACTTAGCCGGGGTTTGACTCAGAACTGGGTAATAGAAGCACTTTATCCCGGCTAAAATATGTAACTTGACTCCTCTATTGTGTGGGTCTCCTGTCTGTGTTGTGCCTGCCAAATTATCCTGCACATTTCAAAAAGCAGACTCCAGGCGTTTGCATGAGTCCAACACATACCGGACTGCATTAGTGGGTATCCTGTTCCTCCCACATCTCTCCTGACCAGATCGAGGCACCGGGGTCTTCCTTGTAGCAGCTCGAATGGCGAAAACTTTCCCGTGGAAGCCTGGGGTACCTCTCTGATCATGTAAAGAGAGGGGAGAATCAGCTGGTCCCAATGCTTTATCCTGCTAATAAATCTAGCATGCTCTTAAGGGTCTTATTAAAGCGCTCCACAAGACCATGGTCTGAGGATGGCTACCGATGTCTAATGGTCTTAATCCCAAAGTTTATGTTCCTTGGATTAGCGAGGACATAAGTTGGTGCCTTGGTCGGTCAGTATCTCCTGGGATCCCACCGGAGAAAACCTTCTGAGCTGTTGGCAGCAGACTTAAGCGGACATAGATCGGAGGTATGGCCTCTGGATAGCAGCGTCACGTAATCAAAATGACCAATAGGTGTGTGTGTCCATAGCACTCCTTTCCAATGACTATGTCCATCATCGCTCAAGCGGAGCTTCCAGTAGGGAACAGCAGCACCAGTGGTGCCGCGATGGGACCGGCTCTAGAGCTAGCTTTCTGACACTCCCACACGCTCTACAAAACCGTCTGGCGTCACCATCCAACCCCAGCCAATAGAACCGTGTCACAAACCCTTTGGTTTGTCTAAGTGACCAGACAGAATAGCGGTGAGCGAGCTGCAGCAAATCCTCCTTAAAGGGTTGAGAATGAGCAACTGATGGCCTTTACTCCCCGTCTGGATAATTTGTCAACACGATACAGCAGGTCTCGATTAATCTCAAGTATGATGCGGTGGCGTGGCGTCGGCTCGACCACCCGACCGGTAACCACCGCTGCCTGGTCAAAGAGCCTGCCCAGCACGTGCGTCAGCGCCTCGATCGGAAGTCACGAGACGAGCTAAAATCAGCTCCTGGCTTCCAGCTCTGGGTCGGGTCGGTCCGGGCGGAGGCAGCCGGGCAGAACCCCTGTGCCCGGCTCGCCTCCCCGACTCTTCCTGCTCGCCCCACCTGAAACCTCTCGGACTCCTTCCATCGCCAGCCTCATTCTTAGCGGCCCGGCGTTTCCCGTTTAGTTTTTGGTCTAAATCTGTAAAACCAATTCGGGTCACAGAAGATCTCAGTACTTCCTCCTTCTTGGCCAGCCAAGGTGAGCAGGGCTGTCATGCTTAACCAATCCATAAACTGCCCACAGTCACCCCAGAACTACTGGTACTGGCAATCGAGGACATAACCCTACATGCACCTCGTCCCCTGCTGGCCAATGGTGTATTCACACTTATCTTAGGGTAGGGCGTACATCCCCCATGAATACATTTAATATACCTGTCCCAATAACGTTTATGCCCAGTGAATTGGGCCTCTGTATTGAGGACTGACCACACCCTGAATCCAGGGCGCCTGGGTTTTTGTTACCATCCACTGTCACCAGGAATAACAAAACCCGTCTGCTGAAGTGAGGTAATTGAACAGGCTTACCTGGTCATTGGTCACCTCCATCGCAGGAGCAATCCCTTGTAATTGTCCCACCTCCCGGCATATCCGCACCGCAGTGGGCTAGTTTCTCGCCTGGAGCCTCGGCAAGAGGTGGGCTGCAGACCATCAAAGACTCCACGACGGTAAAGAAACACGTCTGCGAGACCCCGGTCCGGCCCCGCAGCAACCCAGCGGGGAACCCTGCCCGGTCCCAGGCAGAACTCGCACAACCGCCCAAAACCTTGTACCTTCCCCAGTCCCTTAGCCCTATCCGGGGCCGGTGGGGGCGGATGATGCACCAGTGCTTCTCCCGGCAGCCTGGCTGGCGTTGGTTAACCGGTTTCTCTGCCAGTCGACCGCCTGATCCAGGGTGGCGGTGCCTGTCGCTGTGCCAACTGCCGTGGTTCCCGGAGCTGAACCTCCAAGCGCTCCACCACAATCACCTCCACCAGCCTGGCTTTTGGTAGTGCATCCGACGCCAACCACCCATGGCATACTCATTTAGCGATGACGATGGTTCTGGGTGCTCCTCGGGGCGGAAGCGCTCCTCCCGAAACCTCACTCCGATAGCCTCGGTGCTTAGCCCCCACGCGATTCAGGATGGTAACTTTTAGCGTGGGGTAGTCCATCATCGATCGAGACAGCGTCCTGCTGCTGCTGCGCCTCCCGTTAACTGGGGCAAGAGGTAACTGGCCCGTGGGCTAGTCCCTCGACGAAGTGCATGGCGCCTCGAACACCTCCAGGTAAACCCGAATTGATCTCGTCATCTTGGTGGTCTCATCAACCGGGGGTCAGGTCCACCAGTCTGCCGCCCTGCACCGCTGCCGTCAGGGTCTGGGCGCAGGAATTCATCATCTCATGAGCAGGCATCCATGCTGATGTGCACTGCTTGAAGGGGCAGTGCCAGTGAATCCCGCCTGACACCACGTGTGGAAGGGTGGTGGGTAATTCACTGACACGGACACAGATAAATGAGGCTGAAAGCACCGCACAGGTGCCCAGTTTTCAATAGAAACTTGTTTGGTTCTATTACGCAGAGGCGCTGTTGTCTGGCCTGCCGTACCAGCATAGTGGCGACAGGCCACAACTACCAGGCGGTACGGGGTACAGAGGTTTGAACAATGCTAATCAAAGGCAAAGGAACAGGGAAAACAAAACACAGTAAACAAAACTACAAAATAAAGTGCTGCACTCGGCAACTGCTAACAAGTAAGCTACTAAATACGGCCGGGTCTCGTCCCTACCCATGTCCCCTCAGCCTGCTATCCACTTCTCGGGGGCTGCCAAGAGTTTTTTACTTCACCGCTAATTCTTTCTTTGGTTCTCTTATTCTTTATTTGTCTTGCCGGGATTTTCGTCCGGCTGATTTTCCTCAAGCGCTTCGCCGCATGATTTCGTCTCCGTGGGCGAACCTGAGGAACAACAGAATAGAAACTATAGGGTCGTAATTCCCCAAGACCCGCCTCCCAGCCACTCAGAGAGAGAAGTCCACACCTCCCCCTCTCGTGTCCACTGCCATGACTGACAGGCGGATGACGGGCTGCCTTTTCCTGCAACCCTATGAACACGTCGAAGAAGAGTCGCTGGGTCTCCCTGTTACACCTACATTCCTCTATTTCAAAGCTCTTTTATTTCTAATTGAATATTTGGAGCAGAATGCATTGTTAACAGCATCTTCATTGGGAAGACTTCTGTGAAGTAATTATTTGGGGTGTCTGCAATTTCCTTGTTAATTCTCATGTTAATTGACCCCAACCATTCCTAAGGTCCTTCTTATAAACCTATAAAGCCTAACCATTTGCTCCAGCCTATTTGAGAGGATATTTTAGTCCTGTATGCCCTGGCCGCCCTCCGATCCCAAGATGCAAGGGCACTATCTGTCCTAAGGATTTTTAAAGCAAAGGACAGGTGGTAGAGCATTCGTCATAGGGCACCTCAACTCTGGAATGCTCCTCTGTGCACAATCGAAAGCAGCACCTACATTGCTTGATTTTAAAAATTAACAACATGCTTTTATAATAGACTTTATATCTTTGTAATATTTCTTTATACTAGTTTATTCCTATTTATTGATTTGGTTCCTCATCTGTTACTTTTATTGTTGTTTTCTCTTGCTGTTTTATTGTTTATATTGTTTTATTGTACTAAATGTCCTTTTTTCTTGTTAAGCGCGGATGGCTTTCCATGAAAATCCTTTATAAATAAATTAATTTGATTCCTGATACTTATAGCCTCTCCTAATTCTCTTGTTTTGCTGAAGTCTTATTTTTGTCTCACTAACTATTTTTGTTCTACCTGTCTCTTAGCAGTTCTTATTTCTTCAGCGATGATGGCATGTTTGATATACTGTCTTGTGTACTCTGAGCTATCTTTTCTTATATTATCAATATATTTTTTATGAACAGCCCCTTTCTTATAGATCTGTTCATCCACAGAGGACTTCCTGTTTAATTTGCTTTTCATGACTTTAGGAATGTGCTTGTCGTGCGTACAAGAATAATTCTTTTAAATTTAACCCACATATTTTCAGCTGACCATTAGATAATAGTACTGCCAGTCCTATGTTAAGAGGCTCAGGGCTCATCTGGTCAAAAAGTCGCCTTTCTGAAATTAAATACCTTGGTGCTAGATAATGCCGGGTTTGCATTGCCAAAATATCTCATATCTAACCATATTGATCCACTTGACCTATTGGTTCTATAACATCATCTTATTGATTCTGTCCTGATTGTTATAAAACTAGGTCCAGGCATGCCCTTTCCTCTGGTTGCTGCACTGATAACTGTGGTAAAAACAATCATTTACAACATCCAAGAATTCCTGTTCATGTGTTTTTCCCTATTGCAAGGGTTCCCAG
>CM072707.1:9179827-9231437 GCA_036884735.1 Huso huso
CGCCGTAACACACCAGCGAATTCACTGAGAGGAAACCATGCCGCTGCTCTGACTGGGAAGGTTAAAGGAGTTAGGATCACTTAAGAGCACCAGCAAGTTCACACAGGAAAGCTATATGTGCTCTGACTGTGCGGGAAGAGTTTCAGTCAGATTAGGACACCTTATTCACTGTAATTCACACAGGAAAGAAACCCGTATAACTGCTCTGACTGTGGGAAGAGTTTCAATCGGACATCTTGAAGACGCCATGAAATTTTGGGAAAACCATACTCGCTGCTCTGAGTGTGGGAAGAGGTTTCAGTGAATCAGGAATAACTTGCGAGAACTGATTCACTGCAGGAGAAAAACCGTATAGCTGCTCTGACTGTGGGGAGGTTTTGGTCACTGGGCCTGCCTTTTTAAGCAGGTGCACAGGAAAAAAATAGCTGCTCAACCTGTAGGAGGTGTTTTAGTCAGTCAGGAGACCTTGATTGCACACCTTGATTTTTTTTTCAACGGAGGAACTCCATCCTCCCCTGTGTCCCCTCCCTACTCCCCTTCCCTCCCTTTAATGACAATTCTGAAGTCTAAACTCCTAATAGTGTGATCCTTTTGTTTCAATTGGACCGTCCAACATATTCATTTTGTTGCAATTTGCAAAACAGACAAAATGGCATGCCTGGAACAATTTTGTAGTTTTCTGGGATGATTCAATAGTTTAAAGTATAAAGATGACCGCTGGTTCAAATCCAGGCTATGCCATCGTTGGGAGTTCCCAGGCGCTGCACAGTTGGCTGAGCATCGCCTGGGTGGGTGGGTTTTATGTTGGCAGGGTAACTTTGTCTTCGCTACTGCAGCGCCTCGTGGCGCTTTCGACGCCTTTAAAGCTGGGTCAGTGGGAACTGCATTTTTCTATGACGTGGACGGTTCTGGTTGGCTTTGCTGATGGCTTGCAGTGAAAAGAGGGGGTTGACTGACAGCATGCATTTCGGAGGGCGATGATGAGTCTTCGCCACTCCCCGAGTCGAACGGGAAGTTGCAGCGTTGAACGAGGTTTAAAAACAATTTGATATTCCAAATTGGGAAAATGTGAAAAAATTAATTGCCAATTCCAATTTTGTTTTAAAAAAAGAGAAGTTGTAATTTTGTTTCTTACTTTACCTAATCTCTTTGTTCCCAGTGAACACGAGGCCGTTATCAGTCTCCACTGGCGTGGGGTCTTGGCAGCTTGTTCTGCTTCACCCCTGTTTAGATTGATGACTCTCCAGCTCTGTGTGTGATTGTTCTGTAACGATGTGCAGTTCATGAACAATTTGTTCCTTTGACCAAATCATTATGGTGAATCATAGGAATAGGGTCAGTGTCCCTTTGTATCACTTCTTTTGATTCACCCTATGAGATTTGCATGTCTCACAGAGTTACTGTCTTGGTTCATGAACGAGTTGGTCTTTCCTGTTCAAATAACCCGTGTAACCCCTTTTCAGACTGAGAATTCATTCATTTTGAGGCCAACTGACAGGACTAGACCTGTATTAACTCTGGAGGATGAAGACTATATCATCTTGGCGTCCTCCAGAAACTCATGCTGTCAGCCGACCCTCCAGACCTGTCGCGTCTGAGGAAATGCAGTTCCACCAGCAAATCGCAGCTGAATCTCTGCAGGCGCCCGGCTGCCACATGAGTCACTGGTGCAGCGGTGAGACAAGGATTGCCCTGGACCTAAGCCCTCCAAACCAGGCACCGCTCGGCCAATTGTGTGCCGCTCCCTCTAGACTCCAACACAGTAGTGATGGATACAGCCTGATTTGAACCAGCAGTCTCCAGGCTATTGGGCAATATATTTTTTATGTTCAAATTCTGATATTTGATTTTCAGTTTATTCATTTATAATGGCTTTAGCAAACTAAAGGCAAGTGTACATTCAGTATTTGTTGTATAAATGAATGAAAACGATAATTTTTCATTCAGTATTGGACTTCACAAAAATATATTGTCCAATATATTTGCATATTTTTTTCAAAAGCTAGAGGTTCAAAAATTATTCACACCCTAAACATTAAATTGTAATAACTTTGGACAGCAATATTTTACAAAATCTAGCACTGATAGTCTTACAATGTTTCGTTGCATGGATTTATAGAAAAATAAGAATGTTTTGCCTTTTTTGTTGCTAAAACCATTTTTGTTACATTGAGGGGGTGAATAGTCCTAGAGGCAGCTATATATCTCCCATATTTGACAGCAGGAAGTGTGTCTCTGATCTGCCTCCCCTGATTACAGGGGCGGCACAGCCTGTCCTCTCTACTGCCCAGTTCTTCTTGTCAGCCTTCAGTTTCAATGGCTCAGCAGTACTTAATGTTTGTCTTTTGTGTTTTATAATTTTGATTAAATAATCTGCTAATTAAAATTTTTTTAGGCCGGATAACATTCTAATTTGTTTTGGATGTAATATAATTTCCCAATTTTCAATGTATAAATTTATTTTTTAGATTTGTGTCAGTTTGTTGTATTTTGCCTAGTGTCACAGTGTGGCAATGCTGTGTGATACAGCAGGTTCTGTCTATAGAGGCTTGTGCTGTTCAATTACTTTATAATGATGGCTCTGTGTGTCGGCCTGATTAGATGGGCCCTGGTGGCTGCCTCTTCTGGTTGCTGGGATTATTGAGGGAAACTCCCAGTTCAGCTCTACACGTGCTGAGGTGCATTTGTGGACTTATGGGATATTTCAAACTCCATGTAGAATTGTCTTGGTTGGACTACTACTGCCACAGGGGTCGCTGGTCTTGGCGATGAGACGGGGATTACCACAAGCCTAATCCGTCCCAACCAGGCGGTAGCTCGGCCAGTGTGCAGCCCTCGAGACTCATCCACGATCGACGATGGCATAGCCTGGATTCAGTGCCGATCTCGAGCTGTAAGGCGCCTGTACTCGGTCAAAATACCTTAGCTAGATGTACCACTTGGGAGCCCCCATACTAATTGTGAGACCACAATTTTATTTGCAGTTGTTACCAGTTTGACTGCATGAATATGCATTCCAGAATATTGGCAGTGCGTGCCTGTTTTGACTGTATGTATGTTTGAATGCAGCTCATTGTGTGTTCAGAAATGTGTTTCTAATTGCATATTCTTTTTCCCCTGCTACACTTTGCTTTTGTTGTTGATACCGACTCTAAATGGATGCTTGTCAAGGAAATCTATACACTTCATTTGCCAAGACACCACAATAAGTTTAAGTGTGGATTGTTCATGTGTGCTTGCTCTGAAACCCCTATATTTAATTTCTGAATGCATATACTGTGTGTGTAATATATATATATATATATATATATATATATATATATATTATATGTCTTTCTTTGCAATACTGTGTGGATGGTTGAATGATGCTTAGAATGTAGATTTCGGACTTTCTTGGTTTAGTCTACACTGTTGAATAGTGTTTTGGAGTAGCTTGTTTTTGAGTGTATATAGGCCTGTATATGTGAAACCTTATTAAGATTCCCTTACTAGTTGTACATTAGCTTTCTAAGTGAAATGTAACCTTACAGTTGCCGCTTCCAGCATTGTTAATTGGGTTAAACATTGAATTCTAAATGTCACTTTGCTTTAGTTATTTTAATTTTGTTTTTCCTTTCGTGGTCATTTACGCTTGGTTCTGTTTAGTTCAGGGATTAAATCATAAACCAAAGAAAAGTTTTCAGGTCTGCTCTACCTATAATATCTCGCTTTGAAGTCTACCATATTCCTGTGTTATTTGTCTTCCATTTTTCTTCTCCACACACCATCTTTTACCCTGGTTCTTCTTGCTGCTTGCTTGGGGGCTGTGTAGCTTCAATGCAGATAAATTGACTACTTGCTGTGAGGGGCTGGCTTCAATGCAGGTCTGAGTTATTCACTGTACTTGAGAACATGTAACTTCAATGCAGGTGCTGGGTGCAGAAACAGAGGTGTGAGGCTAGCACAGTGATGATGAGGAAGGCAGACACTGATAAGAAGAAATCTACTGAACTCTCCTCCTCTAAAGCCTGAACTCTGAGTGACAGTGGCACTTTCTGTGCATCAGGAACTCAGCAACTCGTGTATACATTGCTCAATTTCCATTGATTTTTTGAACAACACAACAATTGTTCTTCCACCCATTCTAGTTCCAATTATTGTTTATAATAGATGGGTTTGTACTGCTGCAATCTAGGAGGTAAAGTACCTGCTTGCTTGCTCAAGGGTCCTAATTAGCTGTCTTTCAGTCTAGAGGCAGCAAAGTGCTTGCTCAAGAAGGGCTGAGCTGCTGTCCTCAATCTCCACCCATCCCTGTTCCACGGTCCATCAGGCACTGAAGAAGTTGATAAAAAGGATTCTTGTGTGGAATAGCTGTTTATTCATTCTCTCCCCCTGTCACACTCACACGGTTTCTGTTTATCAGCCTGCTTGCATTACTCTGGCCCCAAACCACATGTGCTTCATAGAGACACAAACACAACCCCTCTCTCCTCAGCATGCTTCTCTAAACCTGCCCCTCAGCCCCCAAACCCGCCTCTCAGAGCTCTGCTTCTAAACCTGCCTCAGCCCCAAACCCCGCCTCTCAGGCTGCTTCTAAACCCCCTCAGCTCAAACCCGCCTCTCAGAGCTCTGCGCTATAAACTTCCCTCAGCCCCAAACCCGTTGCCCCTCTCTGGAACAGATTTAGATTATGAAAGTTGCCATGAGAGAGGCCATTCAGCCCATCTTGCTCGTTGGTTGTTAGTAACCATTGATCCAAGTCTCATCAAAGCAGCTTCTTGAGGATCCCAGGGTGTCAACTTCTAACAACATTACAGAAGTTGGTTCCATACCCTCCACAATTCTCTGTGTAAGTACCTCTATTTTTCTTCTGAATGCCTTTATCTAATCTCCATTTTATGACCCCTGGTCCTTGTTTCTTTCAGATGAAGTCCCTAGATTAAACATTGTATACAGCAGATACTTGGAATCAAGATCCTGCATATTCTTCTTTGTTCAGAACTAGACAGTTAATTCTTTTAGCCTGTCTACATACGACATGCCTTTTGGAAATCCGAGATAATTCTAGTTTGCTTTTCTTGCACTCTTTCTAGAGCAGCAATATCCTTTTTGTAACAAGGTGACAGAACTGAACACAATATTCTAAGTGAGTTCTACTAATGCATTGTAAAGTTTTAAACATTACTAACCTTGATTTAAATTCAACACTTCTCACAATATATCTTGTTGGCCTTTTTGCGCTTCCCCATTGTCTAGATGAAGACATTTCTGAGTCAAAATAAACTCCTAGGTCTTTTTCATAGATTCCTTCTTCAATTTCAGTGTCCCCATATGATATTTATAAAGCGACATTTTTATTGCCTAGTGCAATTAATATTAATAGTTCTGTTTGTGAAATCTTCAGTCTCTCTGTCTCACTGCAGCAAGAATGGCTAAACTTGTGGTCAGGGAAAGCCCAGCTGCTTGGTGTGTCTGGATCTTTGGGGACCCGGTCACTCCATGGGACTGTTACTGTATGGGGTGTATTAAGAACTGCCGGATCAGGCTGATCAGAGGATACAGCTGCCCCAGTGCACAGACATTCCACCCCAAGACCTGTTCTGATTAGGAACACCATGCTGGCTGAACTTGTGGAGGGATTTTTGAAGACATGACTCAATCCTCCTGCTTCTACAAGCTGCTCAGAGCTGTGCTGACCTGGAGATGTGCCGCAGATTTTCGCACTGGGAGAAAGTTCAAAGCTGTAAACTCTGTTTGACATGCCTGACCTCTTACTGTGAAACTCACGCCAAACCACACCTTGAAGCATTGAAGAGGCACAAACTGATCGAAGCAGCTGGAAATCTGGAACAGAAGATTTGTGATGAACACCTCAGAAGGTTTTGGAGGTCTTCTGCAGAACTGATCAGACGTGGTATTTGTGTGTTGTGCATAGACAAGGAACACAAGACATGATACAGTCTCAGCTGAAGCTGGGAGACAGGTAAGAGTTTGAACCATTTCACAGCCTTCCCAGAAGATATGGCCTTAGGATACGAACATGTTCGATTACAAGATCATTACAGTTTCACAACTTGATCAGTATTTTATTGTATCAAACTTTTCTGTCATCTTCGCTCTGAAACTATTCAGTTCATGTTTGCTGCAGTTTGTGATTCATGTGTGCTTTTGTTTGCTTGGTTTACCTACTATTTTGACTTTTATAGTAATTCATTGATGGTGTTTGTGTAAATGAATTTTCATTGTAATAGCAGACAGTTATGACATCAGTTGAATTGATTTGTTTCCCTATCGCTTCCTTCATAAATGCAGAGCTGTGTGTATTATCAGTAACACTGAAAGAAACCTGATTCTACCTGCTGCCCTTCACTGGATTGAAGTTTCTTAAATTTACAAAGACACTATGGGCAGCATCTGGAGTTGAGATTTAATATCACAGTTAGAGACTATGCTCCACATTGACTCAACTGTGTGTGATGAGATCCTATGCATTGTACCTTCCTGGGGCAGGAGTCATGAGTTGGGTGATAGGGTGGAAACTAACATGGAATCAGGGAATCTCGCTGCTCTCCTCACTCTCCACCTCAATACGTATCTTCCTATACCCCTGAGCTCACAGTATTATGAGAGGTTAGTATTGCATTGCATTTCCTAAAGGTGCAATCTAATACACGTTATCATCACACAGAGCTATACTGATTTCAACAAATAAAACAAAAACACTTTCACATTAGATCAGAGTTTAGTTTATATCAATATTTTATATTATATAAAGACATTCTGGCAGCACATTTGTACATTTCAATGTGGCTGCAACAGGCCTGTGTTAGTGTGACAGAATATGGCTCAGTGTCACTCAGAAATGTCACTGTCACTGTGTTTCTACACAGGAGAAAGCTGGGAGAGACACAGACACGACTAGAGCTGAAATCCGGAGAGACTGAGAGAATTGGAGAGCTAAAGTGGGTATTGACAAGAGGGTTAGCCAACATTCATCACATTTCAACATGCATACTTGAATAACTGGGATCTGTGATTCATCGTAATCTCACAGAATGTCATTCAACCTAAAGCTCTTTCCACTTCATCTACTTGTGTTATTGAGAAATGGACTGGAAGACATCTCTCTAGAAGTTTACTGGACAGGCTGCTTCATGTGATTTTGATCTCCATTTGTAAATCTGCTTTGCCTCCCTGTCTGCTGTGTTCTTTTCCTCCAGAGATCTTCACAGAGAAATCCAGGAAGGTGAGAAGATCTTTACTCAGCTGATCGATCCATTGAGAGAGATCCCGCTCTGAGGGTGACGGAGCTGATTGGAGCTCAGGAGAAGGCTACAGTGAATCAGGCTGAAGGGATCATGAAGAAACTGGAGCAGGAGGTGCTGAGCTGAGGGAGGGAGAAAGCGCTGAGCTGAAAGCTTTCAGAGACCAAGGATCACATCATTTTTCTACAGGTGACATCACTGCTTGCTAGAACTGGGGGAGAGGAGGGGTGGGGGTTTTAGTTTCAGGCAGACCTCTCTCCAATTGAGGTGGAGGGCAGCAGATGCATTTTCACTTCTATATACACTGCAGTAGATTACAAGTTTGGAAAGGAAAACGAATAAACTGAAATTTGCTGACATCTGTGCTCCTACAATTTTATATATTACAAATATGAAAACCTGATGTTAAACTACTGTACATAAACACTATAAATGGTAGAATTTGACACCGGTATATTAGCAGCGATGGAATAGAGTTCCCTACAAAGTGCAAAATGTTCAAGACTGTCTCTATAGTAAGTAAATGATCTTTTTTATTGAAAATTTTACATACTTTTTCTTAGACACAGTTTTTCTTTTCAGACATTACATTTAAACATTTTCTTTTAAAAAGATGACATAAAACAAACACATACATGGTATTAAAACATTAAAATTCATTCAAAACACCAGGGTTTAAAACAAACACAAGATAAAATCAACATGATAAAATCATGCAGTTTAAGAGTGACTGGACAAGAACCATCAAGAAAAAACAGTGCATGTGTAATGAGGAGGGGAGTGCTTGCAAAAAGTTCAAAGTGGACATAAAACAAACAACAACAACAACAACACACAAGAACTAAAAAGCTAAAACTAAAAGCTAGTAGAAAGTAAGGCTACAGAAGTTTGTACAAAAAATCCAGATTTGCACAATAACACATCTTTCCTAGTGGACTATAAACAAAATATGCAGACTTTTCTGGAGTCTTTACAACACATAATCACATACCAGTGGGTGGTGCTGGGGGATTATCAAGGCTAAGTGGAAATTCAGAAACTGCTGTTTGTGTCTGTGTGTGTTGCAGCTGTGAGGGCCAAGAAAGATACATAAAGTGAATTTTTTTCTTTAATTTGTCCTGCTGGTGGATAAAAGAAATATCTGAATCCCACAATGCAACATGAGATGCATTTACAGACAGGCATGCAGACAGATGAACAGGCAGGCAGAGAGGCTGCAGACAGACAGACAGGCATGCAGACAGATGGACAACTGCACTGCTTCATTTTTTACATGAAAAAATCAAACTGCTTTTTTAATATTATTTATTTATTTCTTTTCACACAAGGAACTGGGCTTCCTCTGCAGAGGAAAACCTTTGGACAAATACTAAAAGAGTTTCAAATCCATTTGAGTCCTGCAGTGAGGTCTGGTGTGTTGGTGTGAACTGAGTCCCTGCGAGGCTCTGGTAAGGTAAGAAAAAAAAACAATCATAATGCACCACTAATGCATTTACAGACATGTATGCAGACAGAAAGGTGAGCAGTAGAGACAGGCATGCAAACAGACAGGAGGAGTAGACATACAGACAGGCATGCAAACAGACAGGAGAGGCAGACAGGCATGCAAACAAACAGGGAGAGGCAGACATACAGACAGACATGCAAACAGACGGGGAGGGCCAGACAGGCATGCAAACAGACAGGAGATACAGACAGGCATGCAAACAGACAGGGGGAGATGCAGACATAGACAGGCATGTGTAGGATCAAAGTGTGGAATTCATCAATTCAGTCCCACGCATTGGAGTTGAATCAAAGTTTTAATGAAGAATCACAGCAAACAACATACAGAGTACTCAGGAGAACAACTTGACACTTTATCCAGTATCATAGAAGTTTATAAGTTATTTGGTTAAACATTTTATAGTACCCACAGTTTACACATATATCAAGTAAACTTAAAACACGCATGGAAACAATTTATATATGTCCAGTCACAAACAAACAGGCACATACAGACGATGTTAAATTTGTTGGCACCCACTTACAGCTCATTGAAATAATGCTTCATTCCTCTGAAAAGTGATGAAATTAAAAGCTATTTTATCATGTATACTTATACCTTTTGGTATGTCATAGAATAAAGCAAAAAAGCTGTGAAAAGAGATGAATTGTGCTTATTCTAAAAGATATTCTAAAATGGCCTAGACACATTTGTTGTTACCCTAGAAAAGATAATAAATAATTGGATTATAGAGACTTCAAATAAGTGGTTTCTTTAATTAGTATCACACACATGTCTCCAATCTTTGGCAATCAGTCATTCAGCCTATTTAAATGGAAAAATTAGTCCCTGTGCTGTTTGGTACCATTGTGTGCACCACACTGAACATGGACCAGAAGAAAGCAAAGGAGAGTTGTCTGGGGAGATCGAAAAGAAAATAATGGACGGCATGGTAAAGGGTAAAAGCTACAATACCATCTCAAGCAGCTTACGTTCCCAAGACAACAGTTGCAAATATTATTAAGAAGTTTAGGTCATGGGACTGAAATAACCTCCTAGGCACGGGCCAAGAAGAGGAAAATCGAGCTGAGATTGAACAGAAGGGATAAGTGCGAATGGTGAAAAAGAACAGGATAACTGCCAAAGAGATACAGCTGTTGAACTCAAGGTGAAGGTACATCCAGTTTCTGATCACTTTTTAAATCACGTCGCTTTTTTTGAGGCGAAAGTGGGCTCATGGAAGAAGAGACCAGGAGGACTCCACTTTGAAAAAAAACATAAAAAACCAGACTAGAATTTGCTAAAATGCATATTGACCAAGCCACAATCAACTGGAGAATGTCCTTTGGACAGATGAGTCAAAACTAGACTTTTTTTACAGGTCACATCAGCTCATATGTTTCAGAGGCGAAAAAATGAAGCTTTCAAAGAAAAGAACACCATACCTACAGTGGAAACATGGGAGGAGGGAGGAGGAGGCTCAGGGTTATGTTTTGGGGGCTGCTGCTAAGCCTGGCACAGGGTGTTTTGAATCTGTGCAGGGCAATAATGAAATCTCAAGAACTATCAAGGCATTCTGGAGCCAAACGCACTGCCCAGTGTCAGAAAGTTCTGTCTCAGTCGCAGGTCATGGGTCCTCCAACAGGATAATGACCCAAAAACACAACTAAAAGCACCCAGAATGGATAAGAACAAAACATTGGACTATTAAAAGTGGCCTTCTATGAGTCTAGATCCTGAATCTATCAACATCTGGAAAGAGCTGAAACTTGCAGTCTGGAGAAGGCACTTATCAAACCTGAGACAGCTGGAGCAGTTTGCTCAGGAAGAGGGGCCAACTACCTGTTAACAGGTGCAGTCTCATTGAGAGCTACAGAAAACGTTTGATTGCAGTAGATTGCCTCTAAAAGGTTGTGCAACAAAATATTGAGTTAAGCGGTCCCCATCATTTTTTGTCCTTGCCATTTTCTGTTTGTTTTTTTCTGTTACAATATTATTTAATTATGGATGCCAGTACTTTTATTGATTTCAAGTTATTTCAGAAAAATTAGCATTCTTCGTTTTTTGTGAGGGTACAACAAATTTGACACGTCTGTATCTCTTTTCACCAATCCCTATTACAAGCCCTCCACCCTGTTGTTTCCCCTCTGTATTATGTTGTTTAAAATTGTTTACTTTATATAAGGTATTCTAATCATGTACCGTACCGAAGACAGACAGTTCCATTGTACTACTAGAATAGACAGTTTTACTCATGGTTTGTTAAAGTGCATATGTTTTAACTGTGAATTTTCAATAATCAGGTCCCCTACACATGCAAACAGACAGGAGAGGCAGACATATGACAGGCATGCAAACAGGAGGTCATTAAAGCCCTTTGCTGGACTCTCCATCATGAAAAAACAGATCTTTTACTGATCTTTAACCACCCATCCACAGTCCATGGTCTTTGGGACACAGTTTTCCGAGCCTGGCCCCCACCACGACGACATGACTTATCTCCCTTTAAGACTCCAGCCCAATTCTATTTTCCTGTTGTTTTTTGCTGCATATTTGTGTCCAACCTTTAGTGTTCCTGGTTTGTGTTCTGAATGATTTTCATCTTCCTCAAATCAGAAGAACTAACTGCTGATGAGTTCAACTTCATTTGTTTCTAAGTTTGTGAAGATCTTTTTTTTTTCCCTCACGCATAGGGTCAGTCAGCTTCCCCTCAGGTGAATTACCCAGTGATTTTTGTTTTGGAATAACTTTTCAAAGCAATACTGTCTCCTAGAACGAACTAGTACCTCCCTAAAAGTCTCATACTCCAAAACAGTTGAAGCATCTATCTGTAAAAAATAAATAAACGCATACTCATAACACCATTAAGAAAAATCAAACAGACCACAGTAATGTTTGTTTATTGTTTTGTAAATTGAGTCTTTTATTTGAGCAGTTGAACAACTGTCTCTGAAATATGTTTTGATTGTACAACATTTGAAGAGAGGAAAATGAGGAATAATCTCAAAATACAGACCTTCATGCAAACCTTTTCCAATTATTGGGCAAACAGAAAGAATGTTTCCATTGGTTTATTTCTTCAGCAGAACGTTCGGCAGTATTAATTTCTATATTCCTGTGTTCTTCAGTGTCCACCTGAATCTCTCTAGCGACTTAGCATTGTCACTATCTTGATCAGTTAGCCCATTGGTATTTGTGCACTAAATCTCAGTCTGTTGTTACCGTTTTTGCAATTGAAGTCGTCAATTCCATTTTTTTTTTAAATTTGGAATGTCATATCATTTTACCACTTTTTCTCCCAATTTGGATTTCAATTGTTTTAAGAACTTGTCTCAGCGCTGCAACTTCCCTTATGAACTTCGGGAGAGACGAAGACAAGCATGCGGTCAGCCCGACCTCCTCTTTTCACACTGCGGGCCGACGGCTTAGCTAACCAGAACTATTGGCCGGAGGAAATGCAGTTCTCCAGCAATTGGGCTGCCAACTTGGCGCCCGGCCACCACAGGGTCGCCGGTGCACGGTGAGACAAAGTTACCCTGCCGACCTAGTCCCTCCAAACCAGGCGGTGCTCAGTCGAATTGTGCGCCACCCCTCGGTGCCTGTCGATATGAGGGCCTCTCCAGTCTTTGGAGGTGCAGGAAACAATTGAAAACCTGGTTGACTAGCAGAGCATTTACGCAATTAGATTTGGTGATATAGCTGATGAATGACAGGATAAATCTGGATCACAATGAGATGTATTTCTGTTTTATTTTAGTTGATGTTTTTTATATATTGTTTTTTTTATACATGTGAGTTTTGTACAGTGCTCGCGATGCCTGGTGGCGAGTGGTATTAGAAATCTTTTAATAAAATAAAGTGTATTTGCATCCGCTGTCTGCAGAACTGTTTTTGCAGATGAAGCTCATCCATTCTGTTTTGATTTGGTGCAAGGAAGGGTCATGATCAAAGAAGCCACGGAAGAAACGCAGTTCCGCCAGCTACTCACTGTAGAACACTGAGCAGCCAGGATTGTGAAAGTGGAGTCCCTCCAGCTCACAGACACTGCAATATTTATTGTAAAACACAGCTCAGAGGAAAGGCTTGTCACCTCATCTAACACAGCGGCTCATCTCTGTCTTTCTGTCTACCACACCTGTCTGTAAATCGTTAGTGGTGCATTATTGGATTGGTTTCTTTAGCCCTGGGCCACTTGGCTAATTAATGTATCTGTATAAGATTCTCTGGGGTCTTCAATCTTTGTTCTTTTAATGTTTCAGCTTTTTCTCAGTTATCCAAAACAGGTAACACAAAAACCAACACATCTGCAAAACCAGTCACACACACACAGTGCAAAACCCTTAACAAGATTTACAACTCTGTTGATATGCTAACACGCAAAATCTGGTGATTCTTCATCCAAATGCAGACATTTCCAGCAGACAGCTAGTGGATTGCAGATTGTTACACTGGAACCATATAACTAACCCCTAACCCCTGAACAGACAGCTTCTCCACTGGATTGCAGATTGTTACACTGGAACCATTATAACTAACCCTAACCCCGAAAAGACAGCTACTCCACTGGATTGCAGATTGTTACACTGGAACCATTATAACTAACCTAACCCTGAACAGACAGCTACACCACTGGATTGCAGATTGTTACACTGGAACCATTATAACTAACCCTAACCCCTGAACAGACAGCTACTCCACTGGATTGCAGATTGTTACACTGGAACCATTATAACTAACCCTAACCCCTGAAAAGACAATACTCCACTGGATTGCAGATTGTTACACTGGAACCATTATAACTAACCCTAACCCCTGAACAGACAGCTACTCCCACTGGATTGCAGATTGTTACACTGGAACCATTATAACTAACCCTAACCCCTGAAAAGACAGCTACTCACTGGATTGCAGATTGTTACACTGGAACCATTATAACTAACCCTAACCCCTGAACAGACAGCTACTCCACTGGATTGCAGATTGTTACACTGGAACCGTATAACTAACCCCAACCCCTGAACAGACAGCTACTCCACTGGATTGCAGATTGTTACACTGGAACCATTATAACTAACCCTAACCCTGAACAGACAGCTACTCCACTGGATTGCAGATTGTTACACTGGAACCATTATAACTAACCCTAACCCCTGAACAGACAGCTACACCAGCTGATTGCAGATTGTTACACTGGAACCATAATAAATAAAAAAAACCCCGGATAAGAGGTCTCCTCAGGGAATGTGGTTTGGAATCTGTGCAGGAGGGGTCATTGTGTTCCAGAGACTCCATAAAATGACAGAGTGCCGGCATTACCATCCAGATAACTCCATTCTGGGGGGGGCAGGGGACAGTTATTGCAGTTTGATTGTCTTGTTCCAGGCAGAGCAACTGGAACCAGAGCAGAGCAAGCTCCAGAGACAGGAAAGATCCACTCCTTTCCTGCTTATTCCTTTATATGTGACTCCTATATCAACCTCCCCACTCCACTCAATCTCCCTGTAGCAGTGAGGCCCAGACAAACCCTCTCTGCAGAGCATTTTGGGGACAGTGGTCCAAATCTCTCTGGGTGATCCCAGGATATGGCTGCAGCTCTCCCTCACCCGTATGTCACCTTTCTGTTCCCTTCAGACAGACAGAGGTTTCTATTCGTGTATTGGGGTCCAGTGAGGCGACAGGAATCTGATTGAAGAGAAGGGAAGGGTTAGAGAGACGATTAGAAAAAGAGGAGAGATGTGCTGTGAAATGAATGGGTAACGGGCTGAAATAAACAAATAATAATTATAAAGAGGAAGCTTTGTTTTTATATTTCAATTTTTGGATTACCGACAGAGAGAAGGAGATGGAGAGGCAGAGAGAGAGAGGGAGGAGAGTGGAAGAGGAGGGCAAGAGGGAAGTTAGACAGACAGATTATTTAAAATTGAATTTTTAGTTTAAAAGAGAAAGAAAGAGGGAAGGAGGGAAGGAAGGAGAAAGGGAGAATGGAGGGGGAAGAGGAATGGAGGCAGGAAGGGACAATTGAATAAGCGAGGGAGGGAGGGGCAGTCAGGGTTTCTGCATGTATTCATCTGTCCCAATCCTTGTTGGAGAGGAGTGTATATTAATGGGTCACAGTTACAGTTAATAAAATAAGCAGAAGAATTGCTGCTGTTGTCTCAAGCTGCACACCTCTCCTGTTCTGTAGTGTCAGCTCTTCTCAAAATGGAGGCGATCTTTTCAATCAAATGTTTCAGTGGAAACAGAATTTTACATTTTAAAACTCAGCTCTGCTCCTGGGCTCTGGAGGCTGCAGACTGTGAACTGTAACTTCATTCACTGGTAGAAAGAGAGAAATGGAATTGAAAGTTTCAGGTGAATCCAGAACATCATGTGAGTTCAAACAGCAATCACAATACGCTGGGGAGTTTGTGTAACTGAAGAAGAAGGTGTCAGGACAGTACAGTGTAATTATGCAGCACATGTCTGTGACTCTCTGGCAACACAAACCATCTGCGTGATCATTTTACTGCAATGGCGGCATACAAAACTTCAGAAGAAGTCTGTCATGAGATTAGTGTCAGAGGGGCCTTGGTACCCCAGAAGACTGAGTAAGCAAGTCTAGAGGGCAATGCAGTGCTCCCTCCCCTCCCCCTTTCCTCCTCCCCTCTCCTTTTCCCCTCCACCCCTCCCTTCTCCACCCCTCACGTCCTGCTATAATGAATTAAGTCATTAGTATAATCTTCCAGCTGGGACGTTCCTCTTCATTGCTGTTTTTTTTTTCTCCTGACAGGCAGCTTGGATTCCCTACCTCTTTCTCCAGCTTCTTCTCACTGTAAAACCAAGTATTTAACCATTAAACAAACATTTAAATCAAATGCCTGCATCGACAGATAATAAACACAATGTAAACTGCTCAACACCTTTGTTGACAGCACATCTTAACAAGCTCCTCTTTCAAAAGGATTTTAAAAGGATTTGAATGAGCAAGACATCTCAGCGGTGTGTCCAGGAGACCACATGCTGTCCTTGTGCTGGTAGGGCTGGCAATGGGAAGTTCTGTTGCTGGATAATTTCACTTCACTAGTCAACCCAGCTCACTGAGTACATTGGTATCAGCCTCCCTTCTTTGGTGTAATAATGGTTTGCTTTTCAACGTGCTGGAATACAGTCTGTACCTCTTCCACTGAAAACAAAATGCAGACACATGTATTAATCATTATACTAGAATACAGTCTGTACCTCTTCCACTGTAAACAATACAGACACATGTATTAACGTTATACTAGAATACAGTCTGCACCTCTTCCACTGTAAAACAAGCTGACACGTGTATTAATCATTATATACTAGAATACAGTCTGTACCTCTTCCACTGTAAAACAATACAGACACGTGTATTAATCATTATACTAGAATACAGTCTGTACCTCTTCCACTGTAAACAATACAGACACATGTATTAACCGTTATACTGGAATACAGTCTGCACCTCTTCCACTGTAAACAATACAGACACATGTATTAACTGTTATGCTAGAATACAGTCTGCACCTCTTCCACTGTAAACAATACAGACACATGTATTAATCGTCATGCTAGAATACAGTCTGTTATTGCCTCTTCCACTGTAAACAATGCAGACACATGTATTAATCATTATACTAGAATACAGTCTGTACCTCTTCCACTGTAAACAATACAGACACGTATTAATCATTATACTAGAATACAGTGTGCAATTCTTCCACAGTAAACAATACAGACACATGTATTAATCATTATACTAGAATACAGTGTGCACCTTTCCACTGTAAACAATACAGACACACGTATTAATCATTATACTAGAATACAGTCTGCACCTCTTCCACTGTAAACAAATACAGACACACGTATTAATCATTATACTAGAATACAGTCTGTACCTCTTCCATTGTAAACAATACAGACCTGCGTATTAATCATTATACTAGAATACAGTCTGCACCTCTTCCACTGTAAACAATACAGACACACATGTATTAATTGTCATGCTAGAATACGGTCTGCACTCTTCCACTGTAAACAATACAGACACATGTATTAATCATTATACTGATTAGAAGTTATGGAATACAAAATGATCAAACATTGGCAAGAAAATAGACACAGTAAAAAACATGATGATTCTTCTGTCTTTCAATAAAGCAGAGTCTTTGAATATTAACACTTTAACAGCAAGCATTCAATGTTCAGTCTGACAATTCCATATATTAGATATATATTATAATCAGCACTCTCTTACTTCTCCAATGTTCTGACCAGGCTTAACTTAACTGGTACAGTAAATGGGTTCACTTTCACATCAACCTGTTGTGGTGATTTTGACTAACTCCCCTTGCAGAAGTCCCTCAATATGGTGTTGAAGTTGAGACACAGCTTTCCTCACAGCCCAAAAGAGACGTCTGGATTGACAGTAACGCTGGGGAAGACTGCAGCTTCAGGAGGGGACACAGAGTGACTGAAAATTCTACTACGGAAATTGGAGAAATGAGTTTTCAGTGAAACAGAATGGGCTCCCAAAACATTGCTGGGTTGAGGGGGAAAGCAGGTTCATTCATTTGGAGAGAGATCTGTCCGAAACCAGCGTCCCCCTCAGTTCTGTGCTTGAGATTGTTCTAGCAAGCAGTGATGTCACCTGTAGAAAATGGGCGTGATCCTTGGTCTCTGAAAGCTGTTTCAGGTCAAGCGTTTCTCCTCCTCAGCTCAGCAATCTCTGCTCCAGTTTCTTCATGATCCCTTCAGCCCTGATTCACTGTAGCCTTCTCCTGAGCTCCAATCAGCTCCACACCTCAGAGCGGATCTTCTCAATGATCGGATCAGCTGAGTAAAGATCTTTTATACTTTCCTGGATTTCTCTGTGAAGATCTCGAGTGAAAGAACACAGCAGACAGGGAGGCAGCAGATTTACAATGAGATCAAAATCACATGAAGCAGCCTGTCCAGTAAACTTCTAGATGTCTTTAGTCCATTTCTCAAAAATACTGTAAATATGTAGAAGTGTAGAATACTGCTGTTGAATGGCACATTGGAAGACATTTAGTTGTGCATTTACAAAGCAAATTATTTTGTGAAAAGAATATCTCTTCCATTTCAAAATGTTCTGTATCTCGCTTTCAGAATATGCACATTTTTTTCACCAATTTTTCTGGCACTGTTTCAGTCTTTCCATGTTCAATATTTTTTTTTAATTCTCTCATCTCTGGTGAGGAGGACCTTTCATGTCTCCATGTTTTTCTCTTCTTTTTTTACAAGAGAACGCTGTTGTTTTTTAATAGTATTGGGACGACCACGGTTCCGGTAAGGCGCGACCTCACAGCTGGAGGCTGACTCGAACCCGGCCCTCCGCATTGCCACAGCACCACACCGCTGTACAAAAGAGCCGGTGCTCCACTGCTAGTTGTTTATTGATTACAAGATAAAGCCAGCTAAAACAGTTGTTTAAGCCAGTCCATTGTTGGGAGAATTGTGGTCACTGGATATGTTAGATAGGTAGTCCCTTTTCAATCCAGGTAAAATAAAAGCACAGATATCGTTGGGAGGAATTTAAAGTGGTCACTTACACCGGGTGGATGTCTCTAATAAAAGCTGAAAGTCACACACTGAGCAGGTTGGACTGTATTCAAGTATCCAGCTGTTGAAATGTGGAGAATGTTGGCTAACCCTCTTGTCCAATACCCACTTTCAGTGACTCCACAGTCTGTTTCAGCTCCTCAATTCACAGTCTCTCCTGATTCTCAGCTTTCTAGTTGCGTCTGCTTCTCTCCCCAGCTTCTCCTGTGTAGAAACACAATGACAGTGACATTGCTTTTCTCATTATTTTACCAATTTCCCTCCCCAATTTGGAAAATCCAATTGTTTTTTAAGACCTTGTCTCAGCGCTACAACTTCCCGTTTCGACTTGGGAGTGATGAAGACTGTTATTCATGCTCAGCGTCCTTCGAACCACGCTGTCAGCAGATCCCTCTTCTTTTCACTGCGAGGCCGACGAGCAGCTAACCAGACTATCATGGGAGAAAACGAGTTCCGCCAGCTTCGGCTGCCAACTTCGCAGGTGCCCGGCTGCCATAAAGGGGTCCACTGGTGCGCAGAGGTGAGACAAGGATTACCCTGCCGACCCTAATCCTCCCCAACCGTCGCGGGCTCAGCCAATTGTCGCCGCCCCTCGAGACGTTCGTGGCATAGCCTGGATTGGAACCAGTGATCTCCAGGCTATAGGGCACACCCATACGCTCGATGAAGTGCCTTAGCTGGATCGCCACTCGGGAGCCCCATGGGACACTTATTTCATATTTTTTTTCTTTTTTATACTAAACTCTATTAAAACGTAATGAAAACAGCAGATTTATTTGTGTAATAATATCAGTGAAGAAAAAAATTAAACATGTAGAAGAATTGGCTGCACACTGAAGTGGCAAGAAAACCTTATAATCCCATCAACCTTATAATGTTAAAAATATAATTTATGGCATTGTGTTTAATTATAAAATCAATATCTCTTAAACACAATTCATAAACTGAGTTAATACAAGAAGCTCAACCTATAGAAAACATGTTCATCCCTAATTCTTTGTTAAATTAAATCAGGCTGTAAGCTGCTGTAAAATACAAAATCCTTATCAATTCACATTGGCATGGGAGATTACACCGTGTAACAATTTTTTTTTTTTTTTTTGTTCCTGGGTATTAAGTGTTATTTCCAATTGCTTATGCCTCAAAAGTATAGAAAATGGCTATTATTCCCCCTAAACTTTGCTTTTGTGACCAGGACAGTGATATTTTGAAATTTACCTACTTTCCAGAACATTCCAGATAGATTCAGTGCTGAGTAAACTTGGAGTAACTTCTAGAACTTTCCAGTAATATAAATGTAGTATAAATACAGGGCCTTAAGCCCACCAGTTCAGTTTAGTTCCAGCTGCCTAAGTGGATACATATCTGCATTTTTCTGAGATGGCATCAAGGTCATAGGAGACTTCAAAATGGTGGCATTCTGATGGGTCTCCAAGACGGTTTTTACCAAATTTCCCTGCTATCTTTGCCTTTGGGACCTTGGACACCAAGGCGCACTACCATAGGCGGGATCATTACAATGGACCGAGTTCTCTGTGGGGAGGAACAACGTCAAGTGGGAGCCACTGGTGGACCCCAGGAAGGTGCTGATGCCACCACTGCACATCAAATTGGGCCTTATGAAACAATTTGTCTGGAGCTCTGAATATAAGGAGTCGGCAGCCTTAAGTACCTTCAAGACTTCTTCCCTAAGCTGTCTGAGGCAAAGGTCAAAGCCGTGTCTTTCATTGGACCACAGATAAGAGAAGATCCTGGAGTGCAATGAATTCCCAAGCTCACTAGTAAGGAGAAAGCGGAACAGCTTTGTTGCAGTGGTTCCCTGGGGGCTTCCTGGGCAATCACAAGGCCGAAAACTATGTGGAGCTGGTTGAGACTCTGGTGAAGAACTACGGCACAATGGGCTGTAGGATGTCCCCAAAGTCCATATCCTTGATGCTCATCTTGATAAATTCCAAGGAGAACATGGGAGGGACTGGAGGAGCAAGGCGAAAGCTTCCACCAGGATATACTGACTTGAAACGCCGCTACCAAGGACAGTATAACGAACTTGATGGAGACTACATTTGGGGCTGATTCGTGAAAGTGATTTACAGTATAATCGTAAATCTTGAAAACCTCACTTCTAAATCTTTTTTGTAGTCATTTTTGTATTACTTTAGTATAAATACATGTTAATTTGGATTCATATGTTGTTTTTTCTGACTTTATGTGAACGAAAAGACACAAATTAAGCCCGTTTTCTCATTGGAAATAGGTAAAATTTCAAAATATCACTGTCCTGGTCACAAAAGCAAAGTTTGTAACAATAGCCATTTTTCTATACTTTTGAGGCATAAGCAATTAGGGAGATAACACTTACTACCCAGGAACAAAAATTGTGTTTACGAGTGTTATTATTCATTACTGGAGATTACATTATCAATTCACATTGGCATGGGAGATTATTATTCATTACTGGTGATTAGATTATTCACACGACATTGGAGATTATTATTATTATTATTCATTGATTAGATTATCAATTCACACTGACATTGAGATTATTATGTATTATTATTTTACTGGTGATTAGATTATCAATTCCACACTGACATTGGAGATTATTATTATTATTATTCATTACTGGAGATTACATTATCAATTCACACTGACATTGGAGATTATTATTATTATTATTCATTATTTGAGATTACATTGTATCAATTCACACTGACATTGGAGATTATTATTATTATTATTCATTACTGGTGATTAGATTATCAATCACATTGACATTGAGATTATTATTATTATTATTCATTATTGGAGATTATCAATTCACACTGACATTGAGATTATTATTATTATTATTCATTATTGGAGATTACATTATCAATTCACACTGACATTGGAGATTATTATTATTATTATTCATTATTGAGATTACATTATCAATTCACATTGACATTGAGATTATTATTATTATTATTATTCATTATTGAGTTGGAGATGACGTTATCGATTGACATTGTTTAAAAATTGTTTGTCATCTACTTGACAATATTATAATACTAATAACATGGAGGAAAAAAAGTTACTGGTTTTAACAAAGTGAAAAAAAAAAACGGGCACTATTATTATTATTTTAGCAGACACTTTACCCAAGGCGACTTACAGAGACTAGGGTGTGAACTATGCATCAGCTGCAGAGTCACTTACAACTACGTCTCACCCGAAAGATGGAGCACAAGGAGGTTAAGTGACTTGCTCAGGGTCATACAATGAGTCAGTGGCTGGGGTGGATTTTGAACGGGGACCTCCTGGTTACAAGCCCTTTTCTTTAACCATTGACCACACAGCCTCCTGTAACTATTGTTTACAGTCCCGATACAACAGTTCTAGCAGCTGAGGCGGTTGGTAACAACATGGTGCCTTGGCTGCTGAGTTAAGTCATGAAACAGATTGACCAATCACTTGCGGTCGCTCACCAAACTCTAAACGGCTCTTCCCACCTTCCCATTTCTAAGCAGACATGTTAAATATCCCTTATCTTCTATGATAGTTGTAAACAAACTCTACCTGTCTCCCCAGTCCTTTCTTTCTCAGCTGAGACTGTATCATGGCTCTTGTGTTCCTTGTCTGTACACAACACACAAATACACGTCTGATCAGTTCTGCACCTCTCAAAACCTTCTGGTGTTAGGCACAAACCTGGGCGTGTCTCACGCTACATCTAGAGAGAGTCTTGAGAGGGACGGCTGAGGCATATCCCTCTCGGCCCTAGCTGCAGCCACTTACATACTTGCTGCTGAGCAGCACAGTGTGAGAGGGTAGGGGTGGAGGGAGAGAGTGGGGACTGGACTATGGAGTTCGAGAATGACATTGTTTTTTTTTTTAAGATTTCTATATTTTTTATTATTTACAATTGTAACTTGTTTGTACAAAACTCTCCTGTTCCATATACTCACAAATTCAGAACTCTCTGGTTGACTACGCAAGTTAAGAATTATATTTTGTGAATTGTCTTGAAAACTAGAAAACCTGATTTATTTGCCCCTAAATTTTTATATTCTTTGCCAAGAAACTAGACTAGACCAAATGAAAACTTTGACCCCACCCACTAATTTCAAATTACAAACCCAGCAGTATTAATGGGTGGGTTCCTCTGGGGGTAGAAGGAATAACCTTTGACAAAGATGGCATCAGTACCAGGTTTGTAATTTGTAATTAGCAGTGGGTCAAAGTTTTGATTTAGTCCAGGCCAAAAATTGTTTTTGCTACCAATTGAAAGTGTGCTGCAAAATATCACCAGCTGTTTAACAAACATTTCAATAAACTCTAGATGAAATATCAAAAGTCGCACAATCATCAAATCCGATAAAACATTTTTGTTTAACGTCCATAAAACTCTACAGAATATATACCGTACACCGCGATTAAGCGTGAACATTGTAATGAAACTACAGAATATATTTACATTACAGAGTCACAAAGGCAGAGACAGGGAGGTTTCTAAAAGAAATGAAACTCTGTGGAGTGTCATGTGAAGCACTAGGAGGTGTGGTTTTGCACAGAGTTCAGAGTAATGAATGCAGGCTGATAAAGAAACCATGTGAGTGGGACGGGGAGGAAATGAATGAACAGCTGTTCCACACAGAATCCTTTTAAACCTCTTCAGTGCCTGATGGACCCGTGGAACAGGGAGGGTGCAGCTTGAGGACAGCAGCAGCAATTCTTCTCTTAATTATTAGTAACTGTGACCCCATTAATATAAACTCCCTCCAGTAAGTATTGGGACAGATATTTTATGCAGACAGGGGAGGGACAGTTGTTCCCCATTTTCCCCTAAACTCAGACCTTTTCTCCCTAAATATCTTGTTATCCCTGAATAGATAAACTTCTCATCTTTTAACCCCTTCAGTGGCATGCAGTTAGCTGGCACTCTTCACAGCCCTATGGAGGAATGTTGCATATCCAGCTCTTCCGGTGTCCTATGAAAGCCACTGTGGTTTTCTTTATCATCATTCAAAACAGCTTGAATAGGCAGCGCGTGACCTTGTAGAAAATGGGCCATAGATGATTGGGAGCTGTAACATTGGTTGTTTTATTGCTTCAAAATGCACTGCAAAATTGATTAGACTGGATTGTATATGTGGCACCCAATTGTATCTGTATTTGCACATCATATCTTCTCCACTCTGTGTTGTATTCTGCTATTGCTCTTAAACAGAACTAGATTTAATGGGTCTTGTACTTGAATTGCTCTTAAATGTAACTGTAGTTACTGAATTTTGAAATTCAATTTTAAGAAGTCACTCTAACATATCCATTCATTTACTCTACTGTGCACTTCCTTATTATTTGAATTTCCTTTAACAGTAATTGCATTCATGTATCTGGCACGAGTTATTGGAAAGGTGCTCAGAGGATTTACCTTTAGGGTTATTGGACCTTTCACATCACCACTGAAAATGATCTTCCCCTCTTTTTGATATCTACAAATTTTCCAATTCCATTCTCTTCAAGACACGCTAAATAATTTTGCATAAAATCCTCTCTCGACTTGTTTTACAATATGTATCATTCTCTGCACACATCGTCAGACTCCATCGCAAAGAGTCTTCAAGTGTGGAGATACAGAAACATTCCATCATCTCACTAAAGGGGGAAAAACATGTTGAGTCATCTACTCAGTGATGTGTCTCTTTCAGTAAAAATCAATAAAAGGTTGAATTTTACACTACTTAAAAAGAAATATTCTGGCATAGATCACATAATGCTTAAACCTGCATTCCAGGCTCATAACTTTAAACCTGCCTTCCAGGCTCATAACTCTTAAACCTGCCTTTCCCAACTCATAACTCTTAAACCTGCCTTCCAGGCTCATAACTCTAAACCTGCCTTCCAGGCTCATAACTCTAAACCTGCCTGGGCTCATAACTCTTAAACCTGCCTTCCAGGCTCGTAACTCTTAAACCTGCCTTCCAGGCTCGTAACTCTTAAACCTGCCTTCCAGGCTGGTAACTCTTAAACCCTGCCTTCCAGGCTCGTAACTCTTAAACCTGCCTTCCAGGCTCGTAACTCTTAAACCCTGCCTTCCAGGCTCAGAATCCTTAAACCTGCCTTCCAGGCTCAGAATAAAAACCTGCCTTCCAGGCTCGTAACTCTTAAACCTGCCTTCCAGGCTCATAACTCTTAAACCTGCCTTCCAGACTCATAACTCTTAAACCTGCCTTCCAGGCTGATCACTATGTAACACAATTTTTGTTCCTGGGTTTAGTAAGTGTTATTTCCTAATTGCTTATGCCTCAAAAGTATAGAAAATGGCTATTATTCCCCTGAAACTTTGCTTTTGTGACCAGGACAGTCATATTTTTGAAATTTACCTGGCTTCAATGAGAAAAAAACGGGCGATTTGTGTCTTTTCGTTCACATAAAGTCAGAAAAAACAACATATGAATCCAAATTAACATGTATTTATACTAAAGTAATACAAAATGACTATAAAAGATTTAAATGAGAAGTTTTTTTGAGATTTCACGATTATACTGTAAATCACTTTCCACCCAATCAGCCCCCCAAATGTAGTCTCCCATCATGTTCGTTATACTGTCCTTGGTAGCGGCGTTCCAAAGTCCAATATCCTGGTGGGCGCTGCTTGCTTGCTCCTCGAGTGCGCTCCCATGTTCTCCTTGAATTTATCAAGATGAGCATCAAGGATATGGACTTTGAGGGACATCCTACAGCCCATTGTGCGTAGTTCTTCACCAGAGTCTCAACCAGCTCCACATAGTTTTTTGCCTTGTGATTTGCCCAGGAAGCCCCAGACCACTGCGACAAAGCTGTTTAAGCCGCTTTCTCATTACTAGTGAGCTTCTTGGGAATTCATTTGCACTCCAGGATCTTCTTTATCTGTGGTCCGCCGAAGACACCCGGCTTTGACCTGCCTCAGACAGCTTAGGAAGAAGTCTTGAAGGTACTTGAAGGCTGCCGACTCCTTATCTAGAGCTCTGACAAATTGTTTCATAAGACCCAATTTGATGTGTGCAGTGGTGGCATCAGCACCTTCCGGGGGTCCACCAGTGGCTCCCCACTTGATGTTGTTCCTCCCACACAGAGAACTGGGTCCGCTGTGGCCAGTCCATACTTTGGTAGTAAGGCCCATGGTGTCCCTGCTGTCCCCAAGGCAAAGATAGCAGGAAACTTGGTAAACCGCCTTGGAGACCCATCAGAATGCCACCATTTTTGAAGTCTCCTATATGACCTTGATGCCATCTCAGAAAAAGTAAAGATATGTATCCACTTAGGCAGCTGGAACTAAACTGAACTACAATTGGGCTTAAAAGGCCCTGTATTTATACTACTATTTATATTACTGGAAAGTTCTAGAAAGTTCTAGAAGTTACTCCAAGTTTACTCAGCACTGAATCTATCCTGGAATGTTCTGGAAAATAGGTAAATTTCAAAAATATCACTGTCCTGGTACAAAAGCAAAGTTTGTGGGGAATAATAGCCATTTTCTAGACTTTTGAGGCATAAGCAATTAGGAAATAACACTTACTACCTAGGAACAAAAAAAAAAATTGTTACAAAGTGTTTCCTTGTTGCTCTGTCCTACATCACTGTTATTATTCATGTTCCAATCAGTCTGCTGCTACAGACTGCGAATTATAGCATTCAAAAATTACCATGTTGTCATTAGTCAAAGTTGAAACGGGTCGCTTTTTCATTTTTTCGTTTTGCAGGTGGGTCTTTGGGTTAAAAAGGTTGAAAACCACTGATTTAAACTAAAGTAAATGTTTGTGCATTTCAACCTTCAATAAATACATTAAAAAAACAATTCATACCCACTACAGTTGTTGCTGACTCTATTTCAGATGATACTGTAGCGGTTCCCGGGACTGCAGAAATTAGGACTTGTGTGCTGCGTTGAACTGCTGGAGGGCGGGGTTTGCGTTGTAAATGATTGTGTTTTTTGTGCAGTGTCTTGTACAGTCTGTCTGTGTGCTGTGGTCTGTTTACTTAACAGGTCCACTCAAAAAAAAGTCTTTCATGCCTTCTCTGTGTATTTAAGCAGCCTGTAAGCTGCTTTGCTGGCAGTGCTGAATGAGTGGCAGCGAGAGCAAGACCTATCCAGAGCTCTGATCTATCTATCCATTTGTTCCCTTCCCTTTTGAATTTCAAGAAGCAAGTGTGTGTGTGTGGGGGGGGGGGGTTATTAAAAAAATACTCTGGTACATTTTGACACATGCTACGTTACAACATTACATTTTCCTCAAGACATTAAGCAGCTTTAACTACAATAATATACATAATATTATTAGCAGTTGTGGAGTAGTGGGAGCAGTGGAGTAGTGGTTAGGGGGGTCTGGACTCTTGACTGAGGGTCGTGGGTTCAATCCCAGGTGGGGGGACACTGCTGTACCCTTGAGCAAGGTACTTTACCTAGATTGCTCCAGTAAAAACCCAACAGTATAAATGGGGAATTGTATGTAAAAAAAAGAAATGTAATTGTATGTAAAAATAATGTGATATCTTGTAACAATTGTAAGAATCGCCCTGGATAAGGGTGTCTGCTAAGAAATAAATAATAATAATAATAACATAATAAGAATGGTTTGTACTTACTGCCCACTCACGCGATTAAAAAAAAAAACTGAATAAGGAACTGTTGAAACAATTGAAACAGTCAGAATTAAAGCAAGTTGTTCATTCAATTGAGGGTTTGTAATGGAGGACGACGAGGAAAAGGAGGCCAAAACAGAAAAATGCAGTTTAAACAAAGAGGTTTATTTAACAAAACACAACAAAAACCAACACAGCAAAACCACAGCACAGTTACCTCCTTTGTTCCCTAGCTCCTCTTAATGAGGAGCAGAGGCCTCCTTTTATATCAGGTGGCTGGGTGTTGATTGATTGTTAATTATCCAATCAACCCCAGCCACCCTAACACAATAACCCCTAGCAGTAGGAGGATTAACCCTTTCCCTGCCTATTATTTACACAAGCAGGCTTGTTCTGCCACAGAGCTTAATTAAGTGAGAACTTGATTGAACAAAAAACCAGCAGGGCAGTTGCAGGCTCCAGGACAGGTTTGGGAACCACTGAATCAAAAATCAAGCAATATTTTTAAAATACGCCAAGATTCTCTCCTGTGTGAATGCGCTGGTGTCTTTTAAGATGTCCTAACCAGTGAAGCACCTCCCACATTCATTACAATGGTACGGTTTCTCTCCTGTGTGAATGCGCTGGTGTCTTAAGCTCTGATAAACAACTGAAACTCTTCCCACACTCAGCACAAGGAACTCGGGTCCCCCCCTGTGCATTTTCCCTTGTGAGTTTTGAAAGTGTCTTTTTTGGCCAGTATCTCCTCCCACCTCTCCCCCAGAGTAAGCGCTTATCTGTCTTGTAAGAAATTAATTTTAACTGTACAAGGTCTCCAGTTTTATTGCAATCCTTCTTGGGGAATCCTGTCTGTTTCTTGAGTTGTGGTGTGACACTGGAAGAGTTCCTGCCTGGGGTGATGGAGAGGAGTTGTGTTCTTCATCTACTTTAGAAATGAAAGAAATAAGAGATAAAAGTTATTGCACAGCATTCTTTCACATTCAAACTTCTGCAGGGCTTCTGTCATAACCATGACTAACTCCCTAGTGAAACCTGCTCACTGTATAATTGGACAAAACAATGAAATCCACATGCAGTGCAATAAATGTTTTTTAAAATCTCTAAAACTATAATCTTGTCCTTTGAGATCCTGAATCCTGGGATTTGTTTTATGCAATTTTGTTCAGACACAGTCTGTGTCTTTAGACCTTACAGAAGTACTGGAGGACACTCCAGTTAATATTACTAGTGACTGATCACAACCCTATTCAATCAGATTTTCTGGGAAGTGAATGAAAAGATCAGGTTCAGGCACAAGCAGTAACTCTTCCCACCTTTCACAGGAGCAGGCGAGGAGGTGTTGAATCTGTCTGGGTTCCTGAACTGTTCACAGAGTGCTCAGTCTCTTCACTCTCCAGAGGAAGCACTTGTCCGTCTTGCTCTGCATTCTTCCTGGGGTGTCGTCTCTCTCCGTCTCTTCTGTTTCTTGACCCGTGGTTCAGCAGTGGAAGAGTTTCTGCCGGGGTGATGGAGTAGAGTCGTGTTCTTCATCTACTTTTTAAGAGAGAAAAGCCAAAATATTGTTACAAATCTAATTAATGTTTATTTCCGGGTGTCACCAGCACCTGGAGATACTCAATTTCACCAACATTAAGCGAGATTTTCACATGAAAATTTCAAGGACTTTTCAAGGACAATTAGGACCATTGTAAGAATTTAGGCCCTAATTTAAGGAGTTTAATAAATTCCAGTCAGTGAAGTCATATAACCAACTCTAAAAAACAATGCTTTAGTATAGGAAAAATCTAATTATTAAAATTCATTAGCAAAAATCTAAATTAAGCTCATCTTTCAGGTATAATCAGAATATATTTAACAAAGCTAAAAAAATTGCAGAAATATTTTGACTGCAGACAGTTGTCTTGAACACTTTAACAATAACTTAGGTAAGTTTAAAAAAAAAAAAAACTGAAATGTGTAGAACGTTCCTGTAAAATCAACTTGTGATAGCTCAGTTACTGTAAAGTACTTTGCAAAAAATGAGCACAGCATCACTGATCCCAGCTCTGGGTTAAGCCCCTAATCCTTACTTGGCGTTGTTAACTAAACTACAGAAAGTGTACGAGATTATTTACATTTCAATGATTTTTTACCATTTCTTTTTTTTTTTTACCATTTCTCCCCAATTTGGAATATCCAATTATTTTTTAAGACCTTGTCTCAGCGCTGCTGCTTCCGTTTTCGACTTGGGAGTGACGACTCATCATGCGTCCTCCGAAACGCATGCTGTCAGCCGTCCCTTCTTTTCACACTGCGAGCCGCCAGCTTAGCCAACCAGAACTATCACGCTGTCGGAGGAAACGCAGTTCTAAACTACGCCAGGCGCCCTGCCACCACAGGGGTCGTTGGTGCATGATGAGACAAGGATTACCCTGCCTACCTGATCCCTCCCAACCGGGGCGGCCTCGGCCAATTGTGTGCCGCCCCCTCTCCCCCGCCCACGATCGACGATGGCATAGCCTGGATTTGAACCAGCGGTGATCTCCAGGCTATGAGGCACATCCGCACTTCCGTGAGATGCAATGCCACTGGGAGCCTATTATTTTACATTTTTTAATTATTACAAACCTCAAACAATATGCTCATTAATATAGATTATACCGACCACAATACCTTGTTAAGAGTAAATTACAAACAGGATTATTATTAACAACTGGCGCTTATATGCGGTAACTTACCAGCGCACTGGTGATATGCTCACTGTACATATATTTATACAAAGTATGTTTCTGTGTAACTTACCAGCGCACTGGTGATATGCTCACTGTACATATATATTTATACAAAGTATGTTTCTGTGTAACTTACCAGCACTGGTGATATGCTCACTGTACATATATATTTATACAAAGGTATGTTTCTGTTAAACTTACCAGGCGCACTGGTGATATGCTCACTGTACATATTTTATACAAAGTATGTTTTCTGTAACTTACCAGCGCACTGATGATATGCTCACTGTACATATATATTATACAAAGTATGTTTCTGTTAACTTACCAGTAGCACTGGTGATATGCTTACTCTACATATATTTTTATACAAAGTATGTTTCTGTGTAACTTACCAGCGCACTAGTGATATGCTCACTGTACATATATTTTTTACAAAGTATGTTTCTGTGTAACTTACCAGCCACTGGTGATATGCTCACTGTACATATATTTTTATACAAAGTATGTTTCTGTGTAACTTACCAGCTAACTAGTGATATGCTCACTGTACATATATTTTTTTACAAAGTATGTTTCTGTGTAACTTACCAGCGCACTGGTGAAATGCTCACTGTACATATATATTTTTGTAGGTCTTCCTTCCACAAAATTATTTATTCCTTGTAACATACCAGATTAAATAAATGTAACTACAAATATATATATATCATACAATAACATGATAGAACTAGGATTACAGTGCAGTATTGTATTGAAAATGGGTCTGCCATAGGGACCCATTGAAACCACTGTCCAGCTTTGTCTTTGTCTTCTGATTAAACAGGTGAAATGTAACTCCTATACGATACCGCCGGTTGGGATAACTAGGATAAGTCTGGCTTGAGAAACGGTTTTGCAATATCAAAGACTTCAACTGGCCACGACTTGAAGCTGGACTTAAGTGTCATCAAGGGGAAAATAAAAATGTCCGATACGTTCTACACTGAAGTTCATGTTATTGTCTGTTGTTGTTGTTGTTGTTGTTACTGATTTAGAACTAACATTTCAGGCAATCGTTTTCTGTTGTTGTTGTTTTTAACTTGTAAAATACTTTTTTTGCATTATATACAGGGGGTTCTTTGTTAAAACTATTACTTTCTAAACCTTCGATACGGTCATTTATTATATATTTGGTATTAAGTCAAAAAACACTGAATTTCCGGCCCCAATCGGTTAAAACTTACTTGGCCCAATAACAACTGAGATTACTTTCGATACCAAGATGAATCTGATGGCCTCCTATCAATTTATACAACTGGATCGAATATTAAGTCCTATAATTGCAGCGCATGTCCATCATTGTTTAAAAAAAAAAAAAACAATACTGTGCGCTATTCATTTCTGGCCTGGAAACATGTTTCCTAGCTAGGACTCAAACTCCTACTTTGGACTTTTTTTTTCCTTGGCACTAGGAAGCTTCTGTAGTACTTTGCAAGTAGCCTATAACAATAACAGACGCACTTGAAGACCTGAGAGTATTACTTTAACTGTACACACCTCCAGCTAATATCACTGCATTTACTAGTGACTGATTTCCACCCCATTTAATAATGCTTTCTGAGAAGTGAATGAAAAAGATCAGGTTGAGGCACAAAGCAGTAACTCTTCCACCTTTTCACAGGAGCAGGCGAGGAGGTGTTGAATCTGTCCTGGGTTTCCTGAACTGTTCACAGAGTGCTCAGTCTCCTTCACTCTCCAGAGGAAGTTCTTGTCCGTCTTGCTCTCGTTCTCTTCCTGGGGTGTCGTCTCTCTCTGTCTCTTCTGTTTCTTGACCCGTGGTTCAGCAGTGGAAGAGTTTCTGCCCGGGGGTGATGGAGTAGAGTCGTGTTCTTCATCTACTTTTTTTAGAGAAAAGCCAAAATATTGTTACAAATCTAATTAATGTTTATTTCAGGTGTCACCAGCACCGCGGAGATACTCAATTCACCAACATTAAGCGAGATTTTCACACAAAAATTTCAAGGACTTTTCAAGGACAATTAAGGACCATTGTAAGAATTTAGGCCTAATTTAAGGAGTTTAATAAATTCCAGTCAGTGAAGTCATATAACCAACTCTAAAACAATGCTTTAGTATAGGAAAAATCTAATTATTAAAATTCATTAGCAAAAATCTAAATTAAGCTCATCTTTCCAGGTAATTTTTTTTAGAATATATTTAACAAAGCTAAAAAAAATTGCAGAAATATTTTGACTGCAGACAGTTGTCTTAAGAACACTTTAACAATAACTTAGGTAAAGTTTAAAAAAAAAACTGAAATGTGTAGAACGTTCCTGTAAAAAAATCAACTTGTGATAGCTCAGTTACTGTAAAAGTACTTTGCAAAAAATGAGCACAGCATCACTGATCCCAGCTCTGGGTTAAGCCCCTAATCCTTACTTGGCGTTGTTAACTAAAACTACAGAAAGTGTACGAGATTATTTACATTTCAATGATTTTACCATTTCTTTTTTTTTTTACCCATTTTCTCCCCAATTTGGAATATCAATTATTTTTTTTAAGACCTTGTCTCAATGCTGCAACTTCCCTGTTTCGACTTGGGAGGACGAAGACTCATCATCGCGGCGTCCTCCGAAATGCATGCTGTCAGCCGTCCCTTCTTTTCACACTGCGAGCCGCCAGCTTAGCCAACCAGAACTATCACGCTGTCGGAGGAAACGCAGTTCTAAACTTCAGGCGCCCTGCCACCACAGGGTCGCTGGTGCATGATGAGACAAGGATTACCTGCCTACCTGATCCCTCCCAACCCGGGCGGCCCGCCAATTGTGTGCCGCCCCTCAGGCTCCCGTCCCACGATCGACGATGGCATAGCCTGGATTTGAACCAGCGGTGATCTCCAGGCTATGAGGCACATCCGCTTCGGTGAGATGCAATGCCACTTCGGAGCCCTATTATTTTACATTTTTAATTATTATAAACCTCAAACAATATGCTCATTAATATAGATTATACCTCAGCCACAATACCTTGTTAAGAGTAAATTACAAACAGGATTATTATTAATAAGCTAACTTTTTTATATGCAGTAACTTACCGGCGCACTGGTGATATGCTCACTGTACATATATTTATACAAAGTATGTTTCTGTGTAACTTACCAGCGCACTGGTGATATGCTCACTGTACATATATATTTATACAAAGTATGTTTCTGTTAAACTTACCAGCGCACTGGTGATATGCTCACTGTACATATTTTTTTTATACAAAGTATGTTTAGGTTCATGTAACTTACCAGCGCATACTAGTGATATGCTCACTGTACATATATTTATACAAAGTATGTTTTCTGTGTAACTTACCAAAGCACTGGTGATATGCTCACTGTACATATATTTTTATACAAAGTATGTTTCTGTGTAACTTACCAGCGCACTGGTGATATGCTCACTGTTACATATATATATTTATACAAAGTATGTTTCTGTGTAACTTACCAAGAGGCAAGCACTGGTGATATGCTCACTGTACATATTTTTATACAAAGTATGTTTCTGTGTAACTTACCACGACTAGTGATATGCTCACTGTACATATATTTTTTACAAAGTATGTTTCTGTGTACTTACCAGGCATACTGGTGATATGCTCACTGTACATATATATTTATACAAAGTATGTTTCTGTGTAACTTACCCAGCGCACTGGTGATATGCTCACTGTACATATATTTTTATACAAAGTATGTTTCATGTAACTTACCAGCGCACTGGTGATATGCTCACTGTACATATATTTTTTTTATACAAAGTATGTTTTCTGTAACTAACTTACCTGGTGATATGCTCACTGTACATATATTTTTATACAAAGTATGTTTCTGTGTAACTTACCACCAAGCACTGGTGAAATCTCACTGTACATATATATTTTGTGGGTCTTCCTTCACAAAATTATTTATTCATTGTAACATACCAGATTAAATAAATGTAACTACAAATATATATATCATACAATAACATGATAGAACTAGGATTACAGTGCAGTATTGTATTGAAAATTGGGTCTACCATAGGGACCCATTAAACCACTGGTCCAGCTTTTGTCTTTGTCTTCTGATTAAACAGGTGAAATGTAACCCCTGTAACGATACCACCGGTTGGGATAACTAGGATAAGTCTGGCTTGAGAAACGGTTTGCAATATCAAAGACTTCAACTGGCCCGACTTGAAGCTGGACTTAAGTGTGTCATCAAGGGGAAAATAAAAATGTCCGATATCGTTCTACACTGGAAGTTCATGTTATTGTCTGTTGTTTATTTGTTGTTGTTGTTACTGATTTAGAACCAACATTTCAGGCAATCGTTTTCTGTTGTTGTTGTTTTTAACTTGTAAAATACTTTTTTGCATTATATACAGGGGGTTCTTTGTTAAAACTATTACTTTCTAAACCTTCGATACGGTCATTTATTATATATTTGGTATTAAGTCAAAAACCACTGAATTTCCGTCCTGTCGGTTAAAACTTACTTGGCCCAATAACAACTGATTACTTTCGATACCAAGATGAATCTCTGATGGCCTCCTATCAATTTATACAACTGGATCGAATATTAAGTCCTATAATTGCAGCGCATGTCCATCATTGTTTAAAAAAAAAAAAAACACCCGAATACTGTGCGCTATTCATTTCTGGCCTGAAACATGTTTCCTAGCTAGGACTCAAACTCCTACTTTGGACTTTTTTTTTCCTATTGGCACTAGAAGCTTCTGTAGTACTTTGCAAGTAGCCTATAACAATAACAGACGCACTTGAAGACAAGACCTGAGAGTATTACTTTAACTGTGAACACACTCCAGCTAATATCACTGCATTTACTAGTGACTGATTTCCACCCATTTAATAATGCTTTCAGAAGTGAATGAAAAGATCAGGTTGAGGCACAAGCAGTAACTCTTCCCACCTTTCACAGGAGCAGGGAGGAGGTGTTGAATCTGTCCTGGGTTCCTGAACTGTTCACAGAGTGCTCAGTCTCTTCACTCTCCAGAGGAAGCACTTGTCCGCCTTGCTCTGCGCTCTCTTCCTGGGTGTCGCCTCTCTCATCTCTTCTGTTTCTTGACCCGTGGTTCAGCAGTGGAAGAGTTTCTGCCCGGGGTGATGGAGTAGAGTCGTGTTCTTCATCTACTTTTTTTAAGAGAAAAGCCAAAATATTGTTACAAATCTAATTAATGTTTATTTCGGGTGTCACCAGCACCTCAGAGATACTCAATTTCACCAACATTAAGCCGAGATTTTCATGAAAATTTCAAGGACTTTTCAAAGGACAATTAAGGACCATTGTAAGAATTTAAGGCCCCTAATTTAAGGAGTTTAATAAATTCCAGTCAGTGAAGTCATATAACCAACTCTAAAAACAATGCTTTAGTATAGGAAAAAATCTAATTATTAAAATTCATTAGCAAAATCTAAATTAAGCTCATCTTTCAGGTAATTTTTTTAGAATATATTTAACAAAGCTAAAAAAAATTGCAGAAATATTTTGACTGCAGACAGTTGTCTTGAACACTTTAACAATAACTTAGGTAAGTTTAAAAAAAAAAAAACTGAAATGTGTAGAACGTTCCTGTAAAATCAACTTGTGATAGCTCAGTTACTGTAAAGTACTTTGCAAAATGAGCACAGCATCACTGATCCCAGCTCTGGGTTAAGCCCAAATCCTTACTTATGACGTTGTTAACTAAACTACAGAAAGTGTACGAGATTATTTACATTTCAATGATTTTACCATTTCTTTTTTTTTTTTTGCATTTTCTCCCAATTTGAATATCCAATTATTTTTTAAGACCTTGTCTCAATGCTGCAACTTCCCGTTTCGACTTGGGAGTGACGAAGACTCATCATGCGCGTCCTCCGAAATGCATGCTGTCAGCCGTCCCCTTCTTTTCACACTGCGAGCCGCCAGCTTAGCCAACCAGAACTATCACGCTGTCGGAGGAAACGCAGTTCTAAACTCGCAGGCGCCCTGCCACCCACAGGGGTCGCTGGTGCATGATGACAAGGATTACCCTGCCTACCTGATCCCTCCCAACCCGGGCGGCCCTCGGCCAATTGTGTGCCGCCCCCTCGAAGCTCCCGTCCACGATCGACGATGGCATAGCCTGGATTTGAACCAGCGGTGATCTCCAGGCTATGAGGCACATCCGCACTTCCGGTGAGATGCAATGCCACTCGGGAGCCCTATTATTTTACATTTTTTAATTATTATAAACCTCAAACAATATGCTCATTAATATAGATTATACCTCGACCACAATACCTTGTTAAGAGTAAAATTACAAACAGGATTATTATTAATAACTAACTTTTTATATGCAGTAACTTACCAGCGCACTGGTGATATGCTCACTGTACATATTTTATACAAAGCATGTTTTCTGTGTAACTTACCCAGCGCACTGGTGATATGCTCACTGTACATATATATTTTTATACAAAGTATGTTTCTGTGTAACTTACCAGCGCACTGGTGATATGCTTTACTCTACATATTTTTATACAAAGTATGTTTCACCATAACTAACCCAGCGCACTAGTGATATGCTCACTGTACATATATTTTTATACAAAGTATGTTTCTGTGTAACTTACCAGCACTGGTGATATGCTCACTGTACATATATTTTTATACAAAGTATGTTTCTGTGTAACTCTACCAGCGCACTAGTGATATGCTCACTGTACATATATTTTTTTATACAAAATATGTTTCTATTGTAACTTACCAGCGCACTGGTGAAATGCTCACTGTACATATATATATTTTTTAGGTCTTCCCTTCCACAAAATTATTTATTCCTTGTAAAACATACCAGATTAAATAAATGTAACTACAAATATATATATATCATACACAATAACATGATAGAACTAGATTACAGTTACGTATTGTATTGAAAAATTGGTCTGCCATAGGGACCCATTGAAACCACTGGTCCAGCTTTTGTCTTTGTCTTCTGATTAAACAGGTGAAATGTAACTCCCTGTACGATACCGCCGGTTGGGATAACTAGGATAAGTCTGGCTTGAGAAACGGTTGCAATATCAAAGACTTCAACTGGGCCCGACTTGAAGCTGGACTTAAGTGTCATCAAGGGAAAAATAAAAATGTCCGTCACGCTCTACACTGAAGTTCATGTTATTGTCTGTTGTTGTTGTTGTTGTTGTTACTGATTTAGAACTAACATTTCAGGCAATCGTTTTCTGTTGTTGTTGTTTTTAACTTGTAAAATACTTTTTTTACATTATATACAGGGGTTCTTTGTTAAAACTATTACTTTCCTAAACCTTCGATACGGTCATTTATTATATATTTGGTATTAAGTCAAAACCACTGAATTTCCGTCCTGTCGGTTAAAACTTACTTGGCCCAATAACAACTGAGATTACTCATACCAAGATGAATCTCTGATGGCCTCCTATCAATTTATACAACTGGATCAATATTAAGTCCTATAATTGCAGCATGTCCATCATTGTTTAAAAAAAAAAAAAACCCGAATACCAGCGCTATTCATTTCTGGCCTGAAACATGTTTCCTAGCTAGGACTCAAACTCCTACTTTGGACTTTTTTTTTCCTATTGGCACTAGGAAGCTTCTGTAGTACTTTGCAAGTAGCCTATAACAATAACAGACGCACTTGAAGACAAGACCTGAGAGTATTACTTTTAACTGTGAACACACTCCAGCTAATATCACTGCATTTACTAGTGACTGATTTCCACCCATTTAATAATGCTTTCTGAGAAGAATGAAAAGATCAGGTTGAGGCACAAGCAGTAACTCTTCCCACCTTTCACAGGAGCAGGCGAGGAGGTGTTGAATCTGTCCTGGGTTCTGAACTGTTCACAGAGTGCTCAGTCTCTTCACTCTCCAGAGGAAGCACTTGTCCGTCTTGCTCTGCGTTCTCTTCCTGGGGTGTCGCCTCTCTGTCTCTTCTGTTTCTTGACCCGTGGTTCAGCAGTGAAGAGTTTCTGCCGGGGTGATGGAGTAGAGTCGTGTTCTTCATCTACTTTTAAGAGAGAAAAAGCCAAAATATTGTTACAAATCTAATTAATGTTTATTTCCGGTGTCACCAGCACCTCGGAGATACTCAATTTCACCAACATTAAGCGAGATTTTCACATGAAAATTTCAAGGACTTTTCAAGGACAATTAAGGACCATTGTAAGAATTTAAGGCCCTAATTTAAGGAGTTTAATAAATTCCAGTCAGTGAAGTCATATAACCAACTCTAAAAACAATGCTTTAGTATAGGAAAAATCTAATTATTAAAATTCATTATTAAATCAAATTAAGCTCATCTTTCAGGTAATTTTTTTTTAGAATATATTTAACAAAGCTAAAAAAAATTGCAGAAATATTTTGACTGCAGACAGTTGTCTTGAACACTTTAACAATAACTTAGGTAAGTTTAAAAAAAAAAAAACTGAAATGTGTAGAACGTTCCTGTAAAATCAACTTGTGATAGCTCAGTTACTGTAAAGTACTTTGCAAAAATGAGCACAGCATCACTGATCCCAGCTCTTGGTTAAGCCTTAATCCTTACTTGGCGTTGTTAACTAAACTACAGAAAGTGTACGAGATTATTTACATTTCAATGATTTTACCATTTCTTTTTTTTTTTTTACCCCATTTTCTCCCCAATTTGGAATATCCAATTATTTTTTAAGACCTTGTCTCAATGCTGCAACTTCCGTTTCGACTTGGGAGGACGAAGACTCATCATGCTGCCTCCGAAATGCATGCTATCAGCCGTCCCCTTCTTTTCACACTGCGAGCCGCCAGCTTAGCCAACCAGAACTATCACGCTGTCGGAGGAAACGCAGTTCTAAACTACTTGGGCGCCCTGCCACCACAGGGGTCGCTGGTGCATGATGAGACAAGGATTACCCTGCCTACCTGATCCCTCCCAACCCGGCGGCCCTCGCCAATTGTGTGCCGCCGCCTCAAGCTCCCCGGCCCACCACATCGATTTGATGGCATAGCCTGGATTTGAACCAGCGGTGATCCCAGGCTATGAGGCACATCCGCACTTCCGTGAGATGCAATGCCACTCGGAGCCCCTATTATTTTTACATTTTTTAATTATTATAAACCTCAAACAATATGCTCAAATATAGATTATACCTAAACCACAATACCTTGTTAAGAGTAAATTACAAACAGGATTATTATTAATAACTAACTTTTTATATGCAGAACTTACCAGCGCACTGGTGATATGCTCACTGTACATATATTTATACAAAGTATGTTTCTGTGTAACTTACCAGCGCACTGGTGATATGCTCACTGTACATATATTTTTATACAAAGTATGTTTCTGTGTAACTTACCAGCACTGGTGATATGCTCACTGTACATATATTTTTATACAAAGTATGTTTCGGTTGTAACTTACCAGCGCACTAGTGATATGCTCACTGTACATATATATTTATACAAAGTATGTTTCTGTGTAACTTACCAGCGCACTGGTGATATGCTCACTGTACATATATTTTATACAAAGTATGTTTCTGTGTAACTTACCAGCGCACTGGTGATATGCTCACTGTACATATATATTTATACAAAGTATGTTTCTGTGTAACTTACCAGCGCACTGGTGATATGCTCACTGTATATATTTTTTATACAAAGTATGTTTCTGTGTAACTTACCAGCGACTAGTGATATGCTCACTGTACATATATTTTTATACAAAGTATGTTTCTGTGTAACTTACCAGCGCACTGGTGATATGCTCACTGTACATATATTTTTATACAAAGTATGTTTCTGTGTAACTTACCAGCGCACTGGTGATATGCTCACTGTACATATTTTTATACAAAGTATGTTTCTGTGTAACTTACCAGCGCACTGGTGAAATGCTCACTGTACATATATATTTTGTAGGTCTTCCTTCCACAAAATTATTTATTCCTTGTAACATACCAGATTAAATAAATGTAACTACAAATATATATATATCATACAATAACATGATAGAACTAGGATTACAGTGCAGTATTGTATTGAAAATTGGGTCTGCCATAGGGACCCATTGAAACCACTGGTCCAGCTTTGTCTTTGTCTTCTGATTAAACAGGTGAAATGTAACTCCCTGTACGATACCACCGGTTGGGATAACTAGGATAAGTCTGGCTTGAGAAACGGTTGCAATATCAAAGACTTAACTGGGTCGACTTGAAGCTGGACTTAAGTGTCATCAAGGGAAAATAAAAAATCCCCGATACGCTCTACACTGAAGTTCATGTTATTGTCTGTTGTTGTTGTTGTTGTTGTTACTGATTTAGAACTAACATTTCAGGCAATCGTTTTTTCTTTGTTGTTGTTTTAACTTGTAAAATACTTTTTGCATTATATACAGGGGTTCTTTATTAAAACTATTACTTTCTAAACCTTCGTCTGGTCATTTATTATATATTTGGTATTAAGTCAAAACCACTGAATTTCCGTCCTGTCGGTTAAAACTTACTTGGCCCAATAACAACTGAGATTACTCGATACCAAGATGAATCTCTGATGGCCTCCTATCAATTTATACAACTGATCGAATATTAAGTCCTATAATTGCAGCGCATGTCCATCATTGTTTAAAAAAAAAAAAAAAACACTGAATACTGTGCTATTCATTTCTGGCCTGAAACATGTTTCCTAGCTAGGACTCAAACTCCTACTTTGGACTTTTTCCTATTGGCACTAGGAAGCTTCTGTGTACTTTGGTGTAGCCTATAACAATAACAGACGACTTGAAGACAAGACCTGAGAGTATTACTTTAACTGTGAACACACTCCAGCTAATATCACTGCATTTACTAGTGACTGATTTCCACCCCATTTAATAATGCTTTCTGAGAAGTGAATGAAAAAGATCAGGTTGAGGCACAAGCAGTAACTCTTCCCACCTTTCACAGGAGCAGGCGAGGAGGTGTTGAATCTGTCCTGGGTTCCTGAACTGTTCACAGAGTGCTCAGTCTCTTCACTCTCCAGAGGAAGCACTTGTCCGTCTTGCTCTGCGTTCTCTTCCTGGGGTGTCGTCTCTCTCTGTCTCTTCTGTTTCTTGACCCGTGGTTCAGCAGTGGAAGAGTTTCTGCCCGGGGGTGATGGAGTAGAGTCGTGTTCTTCATCTACTTTTAAGAGAGAAAAGCCAAAATATTGTTACAAATCTAATTAATGTTTATTTCCGGGTGTCACCAGCACCTCAGAGATACTCAATTTCACCAACATTAAGCCGAGATTTTCACATGAAAATTTCAAGGACTTTTCAAGGACAATTAAGGACCATTGTAAGAATTTAAGGCCCTAATTTAAGGAGTTTAATAAATTCCAGTCAGTGAAGTCATATAACCAACTCTAAAAACAATGCTTTAGTATAGGAAAAATCTAATTATTAAAATTCATTGACAAAATCTAAATTAAGCTCATCTTTCAGGTAATTTTTTTTTAGAATATATTTAACAAAGCTAAAAAAAATTGCAGAAATATTTTGACTGCAGACAGTTGTCTTGAACACTTTAACAATAACTTTGGTAAGTTTAAAAAAAAACTGAAATGTGTAGAACGTTCCTGTAAAATCAACTTGATAGCTCAGTTACTGTAAAGTACTTTGCAAAAATGAGCACAGCATCACTGATCCCAGCTCTAGGTTCCCTAATCCTTACTTGCGCTGTTAACTAAAACTACAGAAAGTGTACGAGATTATTTACATTTCAATGATTTTACCATTTCTTTTTTTTTTTTTTTTTACCCCATTTTCTCCCCAATTTGGAATATCCAATTATTTTTTTAAGACCTTGTCTCAACGCTGCAACTTCCCGTTTCGACTTGGGAGTGACGAAGACCATCATGCGCATCCTCCGAAATGCATGCTGTCAGCCGTCCCTCTTTTTTTCACACTGCGAGCCGCCAGCTTAGCCAACCAGAACTATCACGCTGTCGGAGGAAACGCAGTTCTAAACTCGCCAGGCGCCCTGCCACCACAGGGGTCGCTGGCATGATGACAAGGATTACCCTGCCTACCTGATCCTCCCAACCCGGGCGGCCTCGGCCAATTGTGTGCCGCCCCTCAAGCTCCCCAACCACGATCGGCGATGGCATAGCCTGGATTTGAACCAGCGGTGATCTCCAGGCTATGAGGCACATCCGCACTTTCGGTGAGATGCAATGCCACCGGAGCCCTATTATTTTTACATTTTTAATTATTATAAACCTCAAACAATATGCTCATTAATATAGATTATACCTCGACCACAATACCTTGTTAAGAGTAAATTACAAACAGGATTATTATTAATAACTAACTTTTTATATGCAGTAACTTACCAGCGCACTGGTGATATGCTCACTGTACATATATTTATACACAGTATGTTTCTGTGTAACTTACCAGCCGCACTGGTGATATGCTCACTGTACATATATATTTTATACAAAGTATGTTTCTGTGTAACTTACCAGCGCACTGGTGATATGCTCACTGTACATATATTTTTTATACAAAGTATGTTTCGTGTAATCTTACCAGCGCACTAGTGATATGCTCACTGTACATATATATTTATACAAAGTATGTTTCTGTGTAACTTACCAGCGCACTGGTGATATGCTCACTGTACATATATTTTTATACAAAGTATGTTTCTGTGTAACTTACCAGCGCACTGGTGATATGCTCACTGTACATATATATTTATACAAAGTATGTTTCTGTGTAACTTACCAGCGCACTGGTGATATGCTCACTGTACATATATTTTATACAAAGTATGTTTCTGTGTAACTTACCAGCGCACTAGTGATATGCTCACTGTACATATATTTTTATACAAAGTATGTTTCTGTGTAACTTACCAGCGCACTGGTGATATGCTCACTGTACATATATTTTATACAAAGTATGTTTCTGTGTAACTTACCAGCGCACTGGTGATATGCTCACTGTACATATATTTTATACAAAGTATGTTTCTGTGTAACTTACCAGCTGTTACTGGTGAAATGCTCACTGTACATATATATTTTGTAGGTCTTCCTTCCACAAAATTATTTATTCCTTTGTAACATACCAGATTAAATAAATGTAACTACAAATATATATATCATACAATAACATGATAGAACTAGGATTACAGTGCAGTATTGTATTGAAAATTGGGTCTGCCATAGGGACCCATTGAAACCACTGGTCCAGCTTTGTCTTTGTCTTCTGATTAAACAGGTGAAATGTAACTCCCTGTACGATACCGCCGGTTGGGATAACTAGGATAAGTCTGGCTTGAGAAACGGTTGCAATATCAAAGACTTCAACTGGCCCGACTTGAAGCTGGACTTAAGTGTCATCAAGGGGAAAATAAAAATGTCCGATACGTTCTACACTGAAGTTCATGTTATTGTCTGTTGTTGTTGTTGTTGTTGTTACTGATTTAGAACTAACATTTCAGGCAATCGTTTTCTGTTGTTGTTGTTTTTAACTTGTAAAATACTTTTTTTGCATTATATACAGGGGGTTCTTTGTTAAAACTATTACTTTCTAAACCTTCGATACGGTCATTTATTATATATTTGGTATTAAGTCAAAAACCACTGAATTTCCGTCCTGTCGGTTAAAACTTACTTGGCCCAATAACAACTGAGATTACTCGATACCAAGATGAATCTCTGATGGCCTCCTATCAATTTATACAACTGGATCGAATATTAAGTCCTATAATTGCAGCGCATGTCCATCATTGTTTAAAAAAAAAAAAATCTGAATACTGTGCGCTTCATTTCTGGCCTGAAACATGTTTCCTAGCTAGGACTCAAACTCCTACTTTGGACTTTTTTCCTATTGGCACTAGGAAGCTTCTGTAGTACTTTGCAAGTAGCCTATAACAATAACAGACGCACTTGAAGACAAGACCTGAGAGTATTACTTTAACTGTGAACACACTCCAGCTAATATCACTGCATTTACTAGTGACTGATTTCCACCCCATTTAATAATGCTTTCTGAGAAGTGAATGAAAAAGATCAGGTTGAGGCACAAGCAGTAACTCTTCCCACCTTTCACAGGAGCAGGCGAGGAGGTGTTGAATCTGTCCTGGGTTCCTGAACTGTTCACAGAGTGCTCAGTCTCTTCACTCTCCAGAGGAAGCACTTGTCCGTCTTGCTCTGCGTTCTCTTCCTGGGGTGTCGTCTCTCTCTGTCTCTTCTGTTTCTTGACCCGTGGTTCAGCAGTGGAAGAGTTTCTGCCCGGGGTGATGGAGTAGAGTCGTGTTCTTCATCTACTTTTAAGAGAAAAGCCAAAATATTGTTACAAATCTAATTAATGTTTATTTCCGGGTGTCACCAGCACCTCGGAGATACTCAATTTCACCAACATTAAGCCGAGATTTTCACATGAAAATTTCAAGGACTTTTCAAGGACAATTAAGGACCATTGTAAGAATTTAAGGCCCTAATTTAAGGAGTTTAATAAATTCCAGTCAGTGAAGTCATATAACCAACTCTAAAAACAATGCTTTAGTATAGGAAAAATCTAATTATTAAAATTCATTAGCAAAAATCTAAATTAAGCTCATCTTTCAGGTAATTTTTTTTTAATATATATTTAACAAAGCTAAAAAAATTGCAGAAATATTTTGACTGCAGACAGTTGTCTTGAACACTTTAACAATAACTTAGGTAAGTTTAAAAAAAAACTGAAATGTGTAGAACGTTCCTGTAAAATCAACTTGTGATAGCTCAGTTACTGTAAAGTACTTTGCAAAAATGAGCACAGCATCACTGATCCCAGCTCTGGGTTAAGCCCCTAATCCTTACTTGGCGTTGTTAACTAAACTACAGAAAGTGTACGAGATTATTTACATTTCAATGATTTTACCATGGCCCGACTTGAAGCTGGACTTAAGTGTCATCAAGGGGAAAATAAAAATGTCCGATACGTTCTACACTGAAGTTCATGTTATTGTCTGTTGTTGTTGTTGTTGTTGTTACTGATTTAGAACTAACATTTCAGGCAATCGTTTTCTGTTGTTGTTGTTTTTAACTTGTAAAATACTTTTTTTGCATTATATACAGGGGGTTCTTTGTTAAAACTATTACTTTCTAAACCTTCGATACGGTCATTTATTATATATTTGGTATTAAGTCAAAAACCACTGAATTTCCGTCCTGTCGGTTAAAACTTACTTGGCCCAATAACAACTGAGATTACTCGATACCAAGATGAATCTCTGATGGCCTCCTATCAATTTATACAACTGGATCGAATATTAAGTCCTATAATTGCAGCGCATGTCCATCATTGTTTAAAAAAAAAAAAACACCAATACTGTGCTAAGCTATTCATTTCTGGCCTGAAACATGTTTCCTAGCTAGGACTCAAACTCCTACTTTGGACTTTTTTCCTATTGGCACTAGGAAGCTTCTGTAGTACTTTGCAAGTAGCCTATAACAATAACAGACGACTTGAAGACAAGACCTGAGAGTATTACTTTAACTGTGAACACACTCCAGCTAATATCACTGCATTTACTAGTGACTGATTTCCACCCCATTTAATAATGCTTTCTGAGAAGTGAATGAAAAGATCAGGTTGAGGCACAAGCAGTAACTCTTCCCACCTTTCACAGGAGCAGGCGAGGAGGTGTTGAATCTGTCCTGGGTTCCTGAACTGTTCACAGAGTGCTCAGTCTCTTCACTCTCCAGAGGAAGCACTTGTCCGTCTTGCTCATGCTTCTCTTCCTGGGGTGTCGTCTCTCTCTGTCTCTTCTGTTTCTTGACCCGTGGTTCAGCAGTGGAAGAGTTTCTGCCGGGGGTGATGGAGAGTCGTGTTCTTCATCTACTTTTAAGAGAGAAAAGCCAAAATATTGTTACAAATCTAATTAATGTTTATTTCCGGTGTCACCAGCACCTCGGAGATACTCAATTTCACCAACATTAAGCGAGATTTTCACATGAAAATTTCAAGGACTTTTCAATGACAATTAAGGACCATTGTAAGAATTTAAGGCCCTAATTTAAGGAGTTTAATAAATTCCAGTCGGTGAAGTCATATAACCAACTCTAAAAACAATGCTTTAGTATAGGAAAAAAATCTAATTATTAAAATTCATTAGCAAAAATCTAAATTAAGCTCATCTTTCAGGTAATTTTTTTTAGAATATATTTAACAAAGCTAAAAAAAATTGCAGAAATATTTTGACTGCAGACAGTTGTCTTGAACACTTTAACAATAACTTAGGTAAGTTTAAAAAAAAAAACTGAAATGTGTAGAACGTTCCTGTAAAATCAACTTGATAGCTCAGTTACTGTAAAGTACTTTGCAAAAATGAGCACAGCATCACTGATCCCAGCTCTGGGTTAAGCCCCTAATCCTTACTTGGCGTTGTTAACTAAACTACAGAAAGTGTACGAGATTATTTACATTTCAATGATTTTACCATTTCTTTTTTTTTTTTTTACCCCATTTTCTCCCCAATTTGGAATATCCAATTATTTTTTTAAGACCTTGTCTCATTGCTGCAACTTCCCGTTTCGACTTGGGAGTGACGAAGACTCATCATGCGCGTCCTCCGAAACGCATGCTGTCAGCCGTCCCCTTTTCACACTGCAAGCCGACAGCTTAGCTAACCAGAACTATCGCGCCGTTGGAGGAAACGCAGTTCTAAACACGCAGGCGCCCTGCCACCACAGGGGTCGCTGGTGCATGATGAGACAAGGATTACCCTGCCTACCTGATCCCTCCCAACCCGGGCCCTCGCCAATTGTGCCGCCCCCTCGAAGCTCCCGTCCACGATCGACGATGGCATAGCCTGGATTTGAACCAGCGGTGATCTCCAGGCTATGAGGCACATCCGCACTTCCGGTGAGATGCAATGCCACTCGGGAGCCCTATTATTTTACATTTTTAATTATTACAAACCTCAAACAATATGCTCATTAATATAGATTATACCTCGACCACAATACCTTAAGAGTAAATTACAAACAGGATTATTATTAATAACTAACTTTTTATATGCAGTAACTTACCAGCGCACTGGTGATATGCTCACTGTATATATATTTTGTAGGTCTTCCTTCCACAAAATTATTTATTCCTTGTAACATACCAGATTATTAAATAAATGTAACTACAAATATATATATTTCATACAATAACATGATAGAACTATGATTACAGTGCAGTATTGTATTGAAAATTGGGACCCATTGAAACCACTGGTCCAGCTTTGTCTTTGTCTTCTGATTAAACAGGTGAAATGTAACTCCCTGTACGATACATGACCGGGTGGGATAACTAGGATAAGTCTGGCTTGAGAAACGGTTGCAATATCAAAGACTTCAACTGGCCCGACTTGAAGCTGGACTTAAGTGTCATCAAGGGGGAAAAAAAAATGTCCGATAATGTTCTACACAGAAGTTCATGTTATTGTCTGTTGTTGTTGTTGTTGTTGTTACTGATTTAGAACTAACATTTCAGGCAATCATTTTCTGTTGTTGTTGTTTTTAACTTGTAAAATACTTTTTTTGCATTATATATACAGGGGTTCTTTGTTAAAACTATTACTTTCTAAACCTTCGATACGGTCATTTATTATATATTTGGTATTAAGTCAAAAACCACTGAATTTCCGGGCCCTGTCGGTTAAAACTTACTTGGCCCAATAACAACTGAGATTACTCGATACCAAGATGAATCTCTGATGGCCTCCTATCAATTTATACAACTGGATCGAATATTAAGTCCTATAATTGCAGCGCATGTCCATCATTGTTTAAAAAAAAAAACCCGAATACTGTGCGCTATTCATTTCTGGCCTGAAACATGTTTCCTAGCTAGGACTCAAACTCCTACTTTGGACTTTTTTCCTATTGGCACTAGGAAGCTTCTGTAGTACTTTGCAAGTAGCCTATAACAATAACAGACGCACTTGAAGACAAGACCTGAGAGTATTACTTTAACTGTGAACACACTCCAGCTAATATCACTGCATTTACTAGTGACTGATTTCCACCCTATTTAATAATGCTTTCTGAGAAGTGAATGAAAAAGATCAGGTTGAGGCACAAGCAGTAACTCTTCCCACCTCTCACAGGAGCAGGCGAGGAGGTGTGGAAGCTGGCCTGGGTTCCAATACTGTTCACACACACATTTTCTTCCTGGGGTGTCTTCTCTCTCTGTTTCTTGTGGTTTTTTTCTTTATTGTGTTTCTTGCGCTTTGGTTCAGCAGTGGAAGAGTTTCTGCCCGGGGGTGATGGAGTGGAGTTGTGTTCTTCATCTACTTTAGAAGTTAAAGAAATAAGAGACACAGTTTATTACACAGCATTCTTTCACATTCAATGTGAAGCAGAGCCTCGAGGGGGGGGCGCCCAATGTTAAATTTAATAATGCTTTCTGGGGAGTGAATGAAAAAGATCAGGTTGAGGCACAAGCAGTAACTCTTCCCACCTTTCACAGGAGCAGGCGAGGAGGTGTTGAATCTGTCCTGGGTTCCTGAACTGTTCACAGAGTGCTCAGTCTCTTCACTCTCCAGAGGAAGCACTTGTCCGTCTTGCTCTGCGTTCTCTTCCTGGGGTGTCGTCTCTCTCCGTCTCTTCTGTTTCTTGTGACTCGTGAGCCGTGGTTCGGCACTGAAAGAGTTCCTCCCCGGGGTGATGGAGTGAAGTCGTGTTCTTCATCTACTTTAGACGTGAAAGAAAGAAAAAAGACACAGGGTCCCTTATATTAAATGTTTGTAGACAAAATTACAGGAAAACAAAGTATCGAATTATGAAAGTATCAAAAGCTTTGCAGTTATTGTAGGTGTTTGATAATCAATGTTCATACAGACCTGTTAATATTCATGGTTTAAACAGTAAACATAAGTAAACAGTGGGTAATATACTCTGGTACTGAGGTAAAAACATAATTATTTTACAACTGCCTTTAAATATCCATGATAATTACGCACCTATATTTAATTTAGAAAAAGCTGTACCAGCAGGCAACAGTTAACTTACACCAGAGATGCCAAGTTCTGAAACTGGAAAATAACAGCACCCGCCATACAAAATAACAGCACCCGCCATACAAAATAACAGCACCCGCCATCCAAAATAACAGCACCCGCCATCCAAAATAACAGCACCCGCATCCAAAATAACAGCACCCATACATAAAAATAACAGCACCCGCCATCCAAAATAACAGCACCCGCCATACAAAATAACAGCACCCTACCATACAAAATAACACCAATTACCATACAAAATAACAGCACCCGGCCATACAAAATAACAGCACCCGCCATACAAAATAACAGCACCCGCCATACAAAATAACAGCAATCTACCATCCAAAATAACAGCACCCGCCATCCAAAATAACAGCACCCGCCATACAAAATAACAGCACCCGCCATCCAAAATAACAGCACCCGCCATCCAAAATAACAGCACCCGCCATACAAAATAACACCACCCGCCATACAAAATAACAGCACCCGGCCTATACAAAATAACAGCACCCGCCATACAAAATAACACCACCCGCCATACAAAATAACAGCACCCGCCATCCAAAATAACAGCACCCGCCATCCAAAATAACAGCACCCGCCATCCAAAATAACAGCACCCGCCATACAAAATAACAGCACCCGCCATACAAAATAACAGCACCCGCCATACAAAATAACAGCACCCGCCATACAAAATAACAGCACCCGCCATACAAAATAACACCACCCACCATACAAAATAACAGCACCCGCCATACAAAATAACAGCACCCGCCATCCAAAATAACACCACCCGCCATCCAAAATAACAGCACCCGCCATCCAAAATAACAGCACCCGCCATCCAAAATAACACCACCTGCCATAACATTTATTTACATTTTAAAGTTTGTTTTCACTCACACTAAATATTGCCAGAGTCTTCGCAGTCCTTGTTGGTTTTACTAATCTGTTTATATAAAGTAATTCAGGGTCATTGAGTGTTTTTCAGTATGTTTCGCCTGTGCTGTGAACAGACTCCAGTTCAGAGCCCTCATCTTTAACATAGACAGCAGGGCCAACTTTGGGGAGATCTGCACAGGCTTTTCAGAATTCTACTGAGAAACACAACAGGGTGACTCCGAGCTGACAGCATTCTGGGAGGTGGAGAGTTTAATTAAATATGAATTACTGATCTCAGAGAGAGACTTTTACACATGCAGATCTCAAGTGCAATAATATTTAACACCATTCCTGTTTATATGTTAATTATCGTTACAGTAGAGCTATAGACAAAGCAAGTCATTTTTTTTAGTTTAAACCATTTTCTCCCAATTTGGAATGTCCAATTGTTTTTAAGACCTTGTCAGCGCTGCAACTTCCCGTATCTGCTCGGGAGAGATGAAGACAAGCATGCGCGTCCTCCGAAACGCATGCTGTCAGCTGACCTCCTCTTTACACACTGCGAGCCGCCAGCTTAGCTAACCAGACCTGTCGCGCCGGAGGAAACGCAGTTCCGCAGCTACTCGCTGCCAACTCGCAGGCACCCGGTCCTGGTCCTGAGGGATTATGCCCACCCCCTCGTACTAGAGGCAAGTCAGTGTCTTTAAATTTCCTATACGGAAAGAAAATACATTTTAAATATATATATATTTCAAATATATGAATAATACATTTTGAATTTATATAAAATATATCTTTCGTGTATGTAAATATGTTCCACATATGGAAAACGTAGGAACAATGTATACATTGTAAAGCTATATATTTTAAATATACCATTACAAAAATATTTTCTTTTGGTATGGGTGTGTGTGTGTGTGTGTTTTAAACCTATTGTGTTTTGAGATGAAGGTTTTGGAGGAAACTGTCTGACACACAACACAGGTTTCAATGGCTCTACACCGCTCCAGTATAAACCTAACTGTATAAATTGGTACCAAAATGTGTTGGGTTTTTTTCAGACAGGATAACAATTCAGATGCCTGTTTTAGTCTCCAACATGCAAGTAAAATGCAGGATTTATATGCAAGACTGACAAGGTTACGATTAAAGCATTCCCGAAATGCATTTTTGTACGTGTAAAAATATCGTTAAATATTATCGATGCCATGATATTAATGTTATTTTGTTTACATTTATACAAATGTTGGGTAGTCTAACTTTAGCGTCCCAAATTCAACAGCGATTAATATGCATAGACCTATCGTAGAGAGAGAGAGAGAGAGAGAGAGAGAGAGAGAGAGAGAGAGAGAGAGAGAGAGAGAGAGAGATTCAAACAATGTAATCCTGAGCAATGCAAACGAGGAAGTTCGAGAAGTTATTGTCGTCACGAGTTGCGAAAAAAAAAGCATACTGTGCAAACAGGGACGGGAACAAGTCACGACTGCTGCCAAATTGAAAGCTTTTCTGATTTTTCGTATAAAATAATTACTTATTTTCAAACGATTTGAGAGCAAAACACGCCACAGCGATGTCGTCTGCTCATAAAATAAGCATAGACTAGTATGCGAAGATCCATCAAGTCGAGTTGAATTTGGGACACTAAAGTTAAAGAATACCCAAATGCTGATACAGTGCCGCTCCAAAAAAGAGGGGATCAAAACGTGTGCCTCTAAAAACATTATTTAAATTGCATTTCTCCAGCTTCTTAACTCTACTAATGTAAAATGACCTTCACGTTCTTTAACAAATCCGGTTCTGGTTCCTTTGAAAGTCCTGTTCTTTCCTGTCCATGTTCGTGTTTTACGAGACGAGGCTGTTCCACGTTCACACACAGCTTTCAACTTCCTCTCTGATACTTTCAATCTCAGCTTCAGTCTTTTTATTCTTGGTTTGGAATTTGGTGAATTTGTACCCGACAACTTTTGTAATTTCGCTCAAAACGGTCTCGACGGCCCCTCTCACTGCCTGCTCGATGACGGAGCCGAGCTGCCCTCGGAAGAAGAACGGCGGAG